>SNQJ01S0115978.1:2973-27948 GCA_010110895.2 Picea sitchensis | reverse complement strand
CCTATCCCAAGTTGTTCTTAAGGGGGGATGTTAGGATATTTAGACACTTAGGAGTTAGTTAAGATCTACTTGGTCTAGTATGTCGTTAGGTAAAAGTGTGTTTCTTTAGTATGCATTAGTATGCATTTGTAGTTAGGAAATCCAACGATCACGATATGTTCCCGACATAGAGTGATCCGACGGTTCATACTCTCCTCAATCTTAACGACCATTGATCCATGGCTTAACACTCGATTGGTCCATAATCTCTATTTAAAGAGCATGGAGGGTCATTTTTCGATGATCGATTGTGAGAAAATCTATTGTAAAATCTCTTTGTAATCTTTTTCTTTGCATTAATAAACTGCTCCAAGTGGTCACGTTGGCTGGGGATGTGGATGTTTTCCCGTAGGGGTTTTACCACGTGAAAACATCAGTGTGTTGATCTTTGATCTGGTTATGTGAGTGGTTAATGAAAGTGTTCATCCTCTGTTGGAATACCTGTGTTGTCGAACACCATACATCAAGACAAGTTTTAAAATCAAAGACTTATTATTTATTATTTTTAAGTCATCATCCTCGCCAAGTAGAATGCCCCATTGCCAGCAAGCCTGTTTAGTACTCCGACAAGTTTACCTAGTCATACCATAGTCCAATACCCGCTGCCAGCAGACCTGTTCAGTATCCCAACGGGTTAGCCTCTTACACCCTTTTTATAGCAGAGACTATTCCTTACCCTCACATTTAATATTTGTATATGAATGTTGTTTTTTGCAAGAAGATGGGGAGGCAGCCTCTGAAAACCTTTTTATGGACTAGGATGGTATATGGGTTGGAGGATGATTTTTTTTATTTTTATATATTACCTTTTCAAATTGTTCTGATGTAAGGGATACCTAAGTGAGTGTAACCAATCCGAAGATATGACACAATTAAGCATTTTAATGTGTAGTGGATGGAACCATTGGAAAATAACAAAAATATATCTATAGTTCCTACTCATCTTCTTCCATTGAAATTAAATTGATGTGTCCATGGCTTAACCGTCAGGTAGACCTTCTTGCTACTCTTTTATAAAAATACTCTACTCACCCACTCAGAGATTTGGATGGATTGTACTAGTAGCCTCTAGGTTTGATGAGATCAATGAGATCAAGTCACATGCACATGTATCTCATAGTTCTTTTATTAAAAAGAAAATGTAAAATGAGGTTGCATTAGACTTTAAGCTAAACTAACAACGTGCAACTTTTATTTATTATCCTACTCTACCTAAAAAGAAAGGAAAATATGTATTCAAGTGTAATAACTTTTCCAATGTAACCATGTGCGAAGAAAGATAAAAAACATACCCATATCCACATATGAAAAAGTTACCATGGTGATTACATGGATATGAAGAACCAACCAACCTACTTGTTTTGGCATTAGAAGGTGTTGAAGAAGAGAATAGTATTGTGTCTTAATGACCTCTTGAAACCAAATTTCGATGTAATCTTGATACATATCCTCCTCTTGTAAATGATTGATTTTTGTAGTGCATGAATGATCTGTTGAATTGCATGTGGGGAACTCTTCATTCTCAGGTCTGCGCGGTCGTTCTCCATCGGGTGTATTTGTTAAATTTTCAGCTTCCTCCATAGTTTGTCAAGGATAATATTTTTGTAGCTCAGGGAACTTTGCTCTTTCTAGTATTTTCGGAGAGATAGATAAATTTTTGGTTGTTGCCAAATATGTTCTTCCTGAAAAGAAGAAATATCGGTTGTTGCTAGGATTTGAGAAATTTCCCTCAAGATAATGGTTGCTTCTGAGATCATCTTGTCATTTGATAAAACCTGGTTCACACAAAGACCAGTGTCCGGGGTTCTTGCAACACCCAAAATTTTATATGTGTTTTTTTTTCTTATGATTATAATCAAGACTACCTACCGCAAAAACATATTTTCACAAATCAACCACACCACATTTGTATGAAATAAAACATGCTTGTAGTAAAGAAATCAAACTCACACTCACTCCTGCATTAAATTACGGAAATTAAACACACCCAAACTTACAGAAAGAAATAAAAACACACTTGCATAAAATTAAATTTCAGGAAAGTAAACTACCTAAACTTGCAGGAAAATAAACACACTAAGAAAAGTAAATAAACTTGAATAAAAAACAAACACTCTTGCAGAAAGGGAACAATAAGGCTTTGGAGCGACCCATTAAAATGGATGCGCAGGTTCTTACCTCTCGTCTTAAAGTTTCTCCTCCCCCTTGTTGTGTAATTAAAGACAACCTACCTACCTAAGTTCTAATTCCTTTAGCACTTCCCCGACAACGGCGCCAAAATTTTTGAGTGAAATATATTCTATCTATTTTGACATTAAATTATCAACCTGTGGCTCGTAAGCTTTGAGGTGCTAGCACTGTATGTGAGGTTTAGAGCTCTAATCTAGCCTAATTAAATTAACTAAGACAACTTGAGTGATAATTCAAATGGAATTAATTCAATATTAATTTTTATAGAGATATGCAGAGTATGAATAAAACAGTCTATGGAAAGCTTTTCCATTTATGAAAATATCAAATGGTCAATTACATGTTCTTGGACTTAATCTAATATATAAACATTGCTCAAAATAAATTCAAAATCATCGCTTATCCTATCAAACTGATACTGGAAATATCCTATATGGAGCTAATAATTTATGCAATTCTACAAAAGTAATTGAAAACCACAACTTAATGAAGTATAGATGATTGTTATATACATTATCCAAACAGTTTATAAAATGGGAAAAGAAAACTTGTGCGTGATTGGATAGTTAGATGATAACTATGATCATATACATATCAATAAACCATAACTTGTATAAGAGATGTTAGATAACATAGAATGAAAATTGGATATTTATGAATATGAATATACAGTGAATAATACAACTTTAACAAGCAACCTGCATACAAGAGTTAGATACACAAATGTGAATATACAGTAAGTGAACTTGCACAAAAGGATTTCTACATATAAATATAACTACACAACAAATAAACAGACACATAGACCATTGGTGGGACCCCCAGGTAGTTGTGGCACTACTTCAACTCAATAAACAATCATGATCAAGGCATCAACTTGTATTCATAAAAAGGAATTTTTAGAGGTGAATTAAAAAAAAAAAAAAAACACTTAATATCATTATGCATTTTTTCTCAGAGAGAGTTCAGTATTTATAGAGTTCAGACATAGCTGAGAGGTTGACCACTAAAAGAGTCAACACTCTCTTACAATAGAAATTCATTAAAGCTTGATAACAGACAACATCTTCTTAATAACTTATGTGCTTAAAATAGAGGTCGAACACAACTGTTCGAATCAAAGTAATGAGTTCCACAGCTGGAGGATTCAAACAGGTACAAAACCCATGTTTCGTATTCGTCGATAAGAGCCCGCCGATATGCCAACCCACAACTGTGCTGCACTTTGAGGGTCGGATCGAGGGCCGGATTTTTCTGATATAAATTTGAAAATTGGATGAAGGGCCATGAATTTCTCTCAATCTATCCATAATTTCAGGAAACGACACGAGTAGGACCTAATTAGGCATATTAGGAACAAAACCCATGTGCCATATTTTTCTGATTCAACTTCATTCTCCCACAAATTGAGCTCAAATTTTACTTCCTGTAAAAGGGTTGGATCGAGGGCTGGATCAAGGGTCAGATCGAGGGTTAAATGGCATTTTCGACCTGTTTCAATTAAAATACAAATACTAACAGATTGTGCTCATTCGATCATCATCAAATCATCAAAAATGAATACGACACATACCTTATGTTGATCCATAACAAATTGATAGAAGAAACTTGATAATACCCTCAAAAAGGGGTAATAGAGGTATGAATTATACGATCCACATGTTCAAAAAGAGACTTAGAGAAGAAAAAAATTAGGCAAAACATGGATTCAACACCTATGAATAGGGTTATCAATCCCTCAAAGAGGAGCAAGAATTACCTCATGATTCTATTGAGGACAACAAAGAGGCTCCTAATGAAGATCAAGTGCTAGTGTTTTCTCTTCCATTTGATGAAGTCATCCAAGCTTCCATTCCTCCTACACAAGAAGAAGATAATGTGGTAAGTCATTTCCCTTTCCAGGGCTTTGATGATGCTCTATTCTATGATTTAGAAAGTGAAGGAGTGATAAAGGAACCCTTGGATGTGTTATACCCTTCATGTTATAATAAAGGTGATGATGTGATTGAGAATATTGATGAGTTTATACATGTTTGGAGACATAAATGGGATGTGATTTGTCCTAGTGAAGATTCCATTTATGACATTGAAGGTCGTTCTCAATTGTTTCCTTTACAAAAACCATATGTAATTGATACTCATTCAAATGTTTGGAAACAAGGAGATGACATGATTACATATTTGTTCCAACCACCTAGGGATGACCATTTCCAACATTCTCATGATGATTTTCGATCATGCCCTGGGGGGTTTGATACATATTCTTTTGAGCACATGGATTTACTTGATGAAGAAGATTTTCAATCACTGTTGTTCTCCAAGATTGATGAGGGTAAGGAAATTATTTCATAGAGTAGGACTTTTGTGATGATATTTTCCAGCCTTCCTCTTTCCCTTCATCTCGCTATGACATCGAGGATGCAACTAAGAAACACACTCCTCATCCTAGGTTTTCTCCAGTGAAAAAAAAAATCTTATAATTTAAGGGTAGTTTGAATTCTTTAAGAAGAAGTTTCACATCTCAATATTCAAAACCTCCCCTGAGTAATTATCATTCATCCTCCATATTCTTGTTCAACCCTTCCCAGGCTTCAGGGAGTGATAAGATCCAGGGTTGTCAACCTTCTAAATCTCTAATTCATCCTTATGATTCTTTGTCTTGTCACAACCCTATTACAAGATGGATTGAGAATTCTCGTGGGAATGTAACTTGGCATGATTTTGTCCCTCCCTCCTACCTCCATGAGATAGACTTTATGATTAGTTATGATACAATGCATGTTCTAACTCATGTTCTTTTGTGCTATATTTATCTTTCTATTGGTTTATAATGAAGCATAGAGGTAGATGATTTGGTACAATGCTAGAATGGTTTTATTGTTATAGATTAGAGTAGGTAGGTAGGTAGGTAGGTTAGGCATATGCATCTTGCATTTGCATTGTATATAGGTTGCATCATGCATATCATGCTAGTATAGTTGCATCTTGCTTTAATTGATGCTTATGATTTACATATTATTTTATTGCATCATTGCATATTGTTATGTTACATTCTTATGCTTGGAATACTCATATTGATATGTTAGAATAAAAATGTCAAAAAAAATTATTTTTAAGTTTTTCTTTACATTTTTATAGTTAGCATATTTTCTCATATGAATAATAGGTGAGTGTCCACCCTTTGATATCCCAATGTGTCTTGTTTCAGTGTGTGTAGGAAAAGTTCATACTAGGATATGTTGAGGTTCTCATGTGCTCTGCAGTGAGCACATGTTCCCATGTAGAAGCCAGATGTTTCCCCCTCAGTCTAGGCATAATTAAGGAGATCATGTATCGAGGCCCACATGTAGCAGACATGGAGTGTTGAGAGTCAGATTGACCAACAGAGCCCACAGGGTCCCTTCTATTCATGTTGATCACCACTCATCACCAGGAGCAGAGTAGCATCCACTACATCGTCTTGGTTCTAGAGGACAATAGGTCTTCCTTCATGAGGTAACAAGTCTGGTGGCATGGTAAGTGTCACTTTAATATTTGAATATTTTGAACATGTTACAAGGAATCCTTTCTTGATTATGAAACATTTTCTTGGAAATTATACCTTATTTCCTTATTTCACCTTGGTGGTTGTCATTATGTCCTAGAAAGTTGGTCAACCTCGGGATAAGGGTTGCTATAGAGTAGTTCCTTGAAGGGTCATCATACCATTTTGATCCATACTTACCACCTTCTATGTTTATTCCCCTATGTTTCCTCATCTTTTGGGTTTCTGGGTCCATTGACCCAAGAAGGGATTGTACCTCATTTCATGGGAAGGAGCTAAAGGCTTATTATCGCACAATTTGTACTTTGATTAAAGGAAAAGTAAATGGAAAGAAAATTGGCATAAATTGAGGTTATCCTATCACTGTCATCTCAATAGGATTCCTCTTTCTCTTTAGGGTTGAAGGCCCAGGGGAGACATCCCCAGTGACCTGGGGGTTTGAGAAGGCAAGGTCAAGATGTCTATTAAAACGTCCCCTCTCACAAGTCACCACTGATCAGAAAGTCCTATGGTTATAACCAATGAAGTGATGAAGTATCAATATGTATCTTCCCAGAACAAAGCAACAAGAAACTATATATTTTGCAAGTACAACTTGTTGTTAGCACTTCATAAAACCACAGACCTTCTCAATAAAAGAAATTGGCTGATATAATGATGAAGTAAACAGAATTTTATAGTAGCAATATTGATAAGACAATACTTCACAATAAGTGCCTTGAAACAACTTCAAAATGACCAAGAATAATCAATCATTAACACTATAATACTAGCATTTATCAGAAGCAAGCAATGCAATGTATTAATCAACTTTTTCAATTGATTTTAGAAGCTTTTAATGTTGCAAAGTATGGTTGTAGCTTACTTTAGTAACAACAACAATAATGTTAGTAGGTTAGGCTATTCTAATGTTAGAGGTGGTTAGTAGAAGGCTTAAAGTGTAGGTTTTGATGGTTGCTTTGGTCAATCACTCAATAAGAAGTCTTAGATTAGTGCCTTTTAGGGAAAATGGAGTCTATTAAGTGGCAACAAATGCTGAAGGAAACAGATGATAGTAGGAGAGTAAAAGACAAGAGAGATTGATAGTTGAAGTGTTGGTAAGCCAAGGCTTCAACAACCAAACCCTAGGGGAAAACAAATACTAAGGTGTAGGTAACCCTAGGCATTATTAGATTTTCCTCCCTCTTTAACGCAAAGATGAAGAAAATGATGGATAAGATGAAGCAATAAGTTCTAGGGTGTTGCAATGGCAAGGCCCTTAGCAATAGCTTCAAGGAAAATGACTTCTTTGAAAAATCTGGTAGGCAAAAGATATTAAAGCTAGGACAATAACATGTGCTAGACTTCCTAGGGTTTTAAGAAAGAAATTTCATAATATTAATGTAAATGCAAGATAAACATGACTATAGCCATTCAATGAAGAATAATTGCAGAAATTTCACTTACATTCATCAAGAATCATCAAGCATAAACCCTAGTTGAACACTTCCACCAAGAAAATTGCCAAAATAGTCCAATATTAGCCTCCTCCAACAAGTGCGCACTAAATTTCAGTCATAAAACCCTAACCAACAAGTGCGCGACTAAATTTCAGTCATAAAACCCTAAGTAGGGCATACATTTCATACCTCACTAAGTGTCAGTGAAATATGATGAAAAAATACAAGGGTAAAACTCTTACTTACAGTTTCAATGTCCAGAATTAGGTCAAAAAGGCTAATATGGCCAATTACATGTAATATCCTTGCTTTTTAAATTAAATGACATAATATAACCCTAAATCAAGCAGAAAAGGTGACATCATTCCATTTTAGGGTGAAGTTAGGCCATTTTAGGGAAACATTGGCCTCCCAGGGAACAAAATGTTAGGCTCCTCCTTCTTGGGCCTCTGGATCAAACAACACCTGCCATTTGGCACAATAACCGCTTCCAAAGTGTCCAAAACGTTGGGTGATGTCATGGGTCACATGGTTGACGTTATGGGCCTTCCAAGGACAACATTCCACTAAAACGGGCTCACCCCCCCTAGTTTAAGCTGTGTTGGGGTGCCTCTGATGGAACGTTCTTTTTTTCTCCGGTGCAAAGTCTCTGATCCATATTTGTCCTGTCTATGCCCTTTGATTGGGTCTCAACATCCATCTCGTGATTTTAGCCCTATGAGGTCTGAATTCAATCATCTTCCCATATGTACTTGTCCATCGGGTGTGGCCTCTTTGCAACATCAAAAAGTAATGCCATCCATGGCTCATACTTTCTAGAGGGTAGGTTTAAGTATCTTGAAAAACAAGTCTCAAACTAGCGTAACATGAGCTCCCCACCCACTATCACACCTCCTCGATGGGGAGCCTTCATTTAGGGTGGCTAATCCCAAGGAGAGACGCCCCAGTAATCGGGGGCTCTGAAGGAAAAGGGTCAAAGGTTCAAGGCCTGTTGGGTAAGCTTTCCCTTCACATATTGTTGCCCAAAAGGATAGTCAAAGGAGAGATAATTCACTGAAAGAACACCTGTTTCTATGCAGATGCCAAATGAAACTAAAAATGTGCATACAAAGTTGATTAGTATTCCAAAATATCAATGACTATCTTAAATACATACACATGAGCAATAATGAATGCAATTATTGATCAAGTCAATGATCGTGCAATTAAAGATAAGATTTATAAGATCACTTCCTCAATAAATAAAAAAAATGATAATTCTGCATTCAATGTATAAGACAAATCCCTATTTTAATCACAGCAATAAATATCATAAATCTGCTCATATATATATATATATATATATATATATACGTTGTTAAGGCCACTATGCAGATCCGTGGTGACGCTCCATTACTAAGGTTATTTTGAAAGGCAAAGAAATAAACGTTGGCACACCAAGCCAATGAGAATAATCTATACCTCAATGCCAAATGCCATATGACAAAATCACAACGTCTATACCAAACAGACCCAAACAAGTGCACGGCTATTGAAGAAGTTAGGGTTAGAAGTTAGTTGTGATTGGCAGGACGTTTTGCTAATTTTCCCAATGAAATTATTCAACACCTTCATGGCTATCAAAGGATGGAGTCAGCCGCAACTTTTAGTCAAAACGAAAGTTCAAATAAGGCAATACGTCATCAACAAACTAGGGTTAATAGAGCCACTGGGTTAGTTAGGCTGAATTCAGCAGCCTGAGATTGTGTTGAAGCCATAAAAGACTTAACGCTTAGTTTTAGACTAGGTGCCTTAAATGGGAGCTGAGAGATCTAAGGCTTGGAAGGTTGGGACTTTAAACCTGATCAAGGTTTAGCTTAATAGTCAGAAGGCAGGGCTTTCACCAAATCAAACCTCTATGGGAGGAGGCTCACCCGTGAAGCAAGCTAGGGTCAGCTGCCCTCCCTCTTTTCCTAAGACTCTTTGGCAAAAAAAACTAGCTATAAAACATAAATAACAAAGTGTTGCTTGGGGATGGCTTTTCAAAACCCAGAGATGGAACCCAGGGTGTAAAACAAACAGGGCCTAGGACGCCTCTCTAAATTATACTTCTAAGCTGTTAACTCAAGAAAGATGAACTAGGTGTAGCACGAAGTTGTGGCTAGGGTTCTTCTTAATCAAATGGCTAACAAGTATTTTATCATGGGGAGATGAAGCAACAACCTACTTGTGTGTTTTCTCTCCTAGGTTTCCAATGATTGCCAACCATAAATGTAACCATAAAAGTAAGCAATTCTACCTACAATCTATTCAATAGAGAAGTTTTGCATGCAAACAATTTACAAATCAATGAAGAGACAAATCAAACTCTAGTTGTAAATTAATTCCTTCCAATGATAAAACACCATGCGAGCATATGTGCCAAAGATAATCCTTCCAATAGTAGCAGTTCTACCTCCAAGAGCCAAAAAATAAATCAAGACAAGAGCTAAAAAAAGTATGTCTCACAAGAGAGCAAGTTGAAAGAAAGATCTAAAATGAGGCTCAATCGCCCCATGAGAGACATCCAAAGGACCTTAATTTACAAAATAGGTCATTAAGCAAAACAACCACAAGACTTAAGATTATTCCATTATTTGTCACATTAAAATGCCAAAAATGAGCTAAAAAGTGAGACGTCGCCCCTCTCGAGACGCTGGGTCTTTCAGGGCATAACACCATCATCCAAAAGGTAAAACGTAAGCACTCTCCTGGGCTCCTGCAACTTGCCACATGTTCCAAACAAGCCCAACACACTACAATCTTCTCCAGAAAACGTCCAGCATGCCCCGGGTGGCGTCCTGTCCATCAAAGCCAACATCCCATCTCCAAGGGGTTGATCCCCAAAGGTCCAATCTCCCGCCACAAAAGCATCCCTGGTGGTGAGGGCTGCCCTTCCGCCTTCATGCAAGGGCTCATCATGAAGTTGTCCTACCTCTACCATCCCAAAAACCACACTGGGGCTCTTCACCATGGAGGTCCGAAGCTAATCATCCCCCATGCATCGGGTCCTCCCGGGTACCTGTCCCACTGGTATGGCCTGCATCAAAGACTACTCTCCATGGGCTCACTGCGCTAGATATCATATAGCAAACTATATTTCCATTATTAAAGCACAAATATAATATGCATGAAATCCCTAACATATCATCTAAGAGCTAAAGATATTACACATGATCTACTATATAATAAAGCTAAGGGAACCGACAGAATAACCTATTGGCTAATACCCACAAGAGATGGAAAGTTTCCAAAAAGATCATCTGGCCATGTGTAGTAGAGGTGATATGGTTTTAGGGACAATGTCTAGTCATAGTAAGACCAAGGGTAGGTGTTGTTTGTTGGTGCCTTTGTAGGAGGGGCGAAGCAAAAATCTGCCATGGGATGCATTTTTTCCAAGCCCCCTTTATTTGCCTTTATTTCTTTTATTGCTTTTTCTTTTTACTTCAATCAATGAAGAGGACACTCCATTTGGTGGCTAGAGCTGACAGGCAAGTACTCCACTGGCCAGCTGGTATCTTCGCAGAAATGATAACGATGGCTCGTGATGAGACCCCTTCCTTTGGCCATGCAACCAGGTCACTGCCCTGGCTTGGCAACCAAATGGTGGCAATGTCATATCAAGTAATTACTTATGAACATAATGGGTCGCTCGTGATGAGACCTCCCATCCTCTTTGGTTAGGTCTTGTTTACATATTTTTCTTAGGTCCCTTAGTTTCTTATCGAGAGGCTTTTATTGCCTTCTCGGGGATCCCTAATAAGCATCTCTAGGTTTTATTTCTATGGATTTTTATCTTTTACCAAATAAGCACTTCGGCCTTTTAGCCTTCTCTTCCCACAAGACAAGATAACCCCGTGGTCATCCTAATGGCCAGACTAGGGGAAATGGGATGGATGAGCGGGTATAAGATGAAAATATGATAAAAGATGGTGGGAGCGTGGACGATGGTCTCCGCGAACCACCCTTGGTGGTTAAACAAAACCATGGCTCCCAAAATGGATTAGCGAAGATCCAAGCAGTCATCAAATGAAAGGAACCTAATGCATATATACGAAGTTTATAACAATCAACATATGACACATACCATGATACCTCGTGACCAATTACTCCCATGGGAGAAAGAGTCCTCCTGGTAAGCCTGTGCCGTGGTATGCTATCACTGCATAGTGACAAGTCCGTGGAGAAGAAAGATGGCCCCTCATGCCTGCCAAGTCAACCCTACTCTCGGTACTCCATGTCTAGGGACCATGTGGGCCTCGAGACATGATCTCCTAGTTATTATCCCGTAGATATCGGGATAACATCTGCTTCTTCCAACTTGGGACAGTGTGTTAACGAATCAGAGAGCGATGAGAACCTCAACAATGTATTTAATTGGACTTCTCACACTTGACAATAAAGCATCAGTGATAAAAGGTGGGGCAGTATTGCCACCCCACAAAATAGCATGTGTATATAAGATAAAACAATCACATGCAAAGAAAACAAAACAATAAATGCATGTGGTATAATACACGAATGGTTACTTTACCCATATGAATATGTCCCACCTCCTTGGTGGGGTTTGAGAAGGCATCTGTTGATTGGTAATGGGCGCTTTCTTCCTTCTAAGGTGGACAAATAATAAGAGTCATTTACTGATTCCACTCCGACCTTGAAAGGTCCGAGCAATGATTGTATACTTCCCTTTACAATAGTAGGCTCTCTGAATGTCCCACATCCACTAACTCTCCTCTTTGTATTTCAGGATCTTATGCTTCATCCTTGAATAACCCTGGTGTATTGTACTGAGGGAGGTGTGGGGGCTTCTGATAAAGGTTTCTTGCTGGGACAGATGTATCTGAACTTCATCTTCATTCTTTGGTTTCTTCAATATTTTGACCATTCCTATCTCTTTTACTTTTGAAAATTGGTCTAGAAGTCAAGTGATACTCTTCTTCTTTGGGCCACCTCAATCTGGTCAAAGTCTCCCTGCAGTAAAGCATTCTGGAGAGTATTCTTGAGAGTTTGTATCTCATCCTTTTGCGGTTCATTCTCAGAAGGGACAATATCATGTACATGAGTTCCAGTCAATGGCACGCTAAGCACTCCATTGCAGTTATCCCATCCTTCAAAGGCAATCGCAAAAAGGTGATCCATCTCAATGGACCCACCTATCATTGCACCGAATTTTCTAGACAAAAGCATTCCCACACATCCGGGACATCAACGGCTATTATGTCTATGTAAACTATCTTCTCAGGAAATTCCCGAAGGTCAGACTTCGACGTCTCACCACACCAAGGTGGGGTATAGACTTATCCAACCACAAACATTTCTATAAGGCCCAGTTGTTTTCAGGCCCATTTTCTGCGACATGACTTTGAGAGACATCATATTGGCACCAGCACCCGTATCTAGTATGCAGTTGTTGAGATATTTATTATTCATTGCAAGCATTTCATGAAGAGTTATGGAGGATTTATCACCTACTGATCCCGGGAATGATTTTCTTGGCAAAAGATGATTGGGGGTCCCCCTGCCTGTGCATTCCTCAAAAGAAGTTGTTGAAGCATTCTCTTTAATGGATGGGATCTTAATGGCTTCTCTAAGGGGAACGTTTACATGCATTTTCGCTAAAGCTCCTTCCAAGTCAAAATAGAGAGTAATCTTATCAGCTTTGGGCTTCTTAGGAGGAGAGGAACTGGATTTTGATTGATCACTCTGTAGATTGGTTTGGGTTCCTTCTCCTCGATATACTTGGACTCTTGGTTTGAGATTTTCTCGGGATTCTGGGTCCAAGTTATTGATTATGGCTAACCTTGCTGCTCGGGTTTCCTCCTTCAAGGCTTGTTTATGTTCTTCATCGATGATTTTTATTTGAGGGAAGTCTGAGAAAAAGTCAAAATTGTTGACTTGTTGGTCAGCATTATAAGGAAACTCATTCTCCCAATGTGCTTCTAACAGACCTGCATAATCTCGTGGATTCTCATCCACAACATTTGCAGAGGCTACATTTGGGACTTATTTTCATTCTTTGGTTTGTAATTTGATTTCCCTTTTGAAATGGCCCTTGAAAGGAGGTCTAGGTGTCTGGTCTCTGACCTTTCAAGTCTAATGATCCGGTTCATCATTTCTTTTGATTCTTCATGATGTCGTTTTACTCAAGTTTGTAGCTTGTAACTTGTTGATACGGGTGCACAGATCTGAAGCAGGTTCAACATTGTGGACTGCCGTTTTGACATCTATCTTTCCCCTTAAATGCTGGGTAAAGGCTCAATCTTGGCTGACAAAAGATTCCTTCAATCTTGGTTGCAAGTTCTGAGCTCTCTTGAATGGATTGAGGATTCTTTGGTCTCTAAGAAGATACCCTAACCGGCCACCAAAGATTTAGGCAGGTAAAAACAGATAATCATCTCACATGGCTTGGGGGAATTCGGCTAGGAACTGTGGTGGTCGTATATGTCTAACAGCCTGAAAAGGGTATATTACCATTGTCTTTGATTGTTGATAGGGTTCGTATGGGCCTCGAAGTAGACATGTTTAAAGGAAGCCCTTCCAAAAGTGACTTGACAACAGTGAGCATGGAGGCTTCTGGTTAGAGGGTTATTGAACCCCTTCCGGTTTCAGGATGATAGTTTTCTTGAAAATACCAAAGAATAGGGGAAAAAGGTAGTGGAGGCACCAGGTAATCTTGTAAGAAAGGTTTCAACAAATCTACCAAAGGTTTGTCGCTGAGGAAAATAGACTCAGTGTCATCTAATAATCCAAAAATGCCATCAGCTTCAGCCTAGTAGGGTAGTTTTAAGCAGCTTGTTCGCTACTTAAACTCCGGCTTAACAGGAGCTTCCACCCACCCACACCCCTCACATGGGGATCTCTTTCATTTAGGGTGGCTAATCCCAAGCGGAGACGTCCTCTAGTAATCTGGGGTGTTTAGCTGAAAAGGGTCAAAGGTCCAAGGCTGCCTGCTAAGGTGTTTCCTCAATGGATTAGCTCCCAAAAGCATAGTCAGTGAGAGATACTTCACCGAAGAAAATCTGCTATGGTAGACAAGGCAAATGAACTAGAATGTGCATACAGTGATTAGTACTCAAAATATCAATGACTATCTTAAATATATGAGCAATAATGTAATTATTGATGAAGTCAATGATTGCAAATTAAAGCTAAGATTTATAAGATCACTTCAATAAATACAAAATGATAATTTCCTTGCATTCAACAATGTATAAGACAAATCCCTATTTTATCACAAAGGTACAAACATCATAACTGGGCTTATATATATAATGTTATAAGGGGCCACTATGACATTCGTGGTGATCGCCACGCATACATTGCTATTTTGAAAGGCAAGAAATAAAACGTTTTGCACACACTAAGCCAATGAGAATAATCTATACATCAATGCCAAATGCTATATGAAAAAATTACAATGTTTTATACCAAACAAGGGATCAAAATAAGTGTGACGTCATTAGCTAGTTAGGGTTAGGTTAGCTAGACAAGGAGGTGGACGTTTTGCTAATTTGCCCAATGAAATTATTCAACACCTCTATGGCTATCAAAGGATGAGTCAGTCACAACCTTAGTCCAAACGAAAGTTCAAATAAGGCAAGACGCCATCAACAAATCCAAGGTTAGTAGAAACGCTAGGTTAGTTAGGGTTTTAATTCAAGAAAGTTTTGAAAGATTGTGTTGAACATAAAAGACTCAACGCTTTAGTTTTGGGACTAGTGCCTTGGGTAAATGGAGTCAAATGGAGAGAGACTAAGGGGTTTGGAAGGACTTAAACCTAAGGATGGGAAGGTTAGGTTTAATGTTGCTGCAATGGCAGGGCCACAAAAACAAAACCCTAAGGAGGAGGTGTCTATTCCGGTGTAGCTGCCAGGGCCTCCCCATGCTCCTCCCTTTTTCCTTAGGACTCTTTGGCAAACGGCTAGCTATAAAACACAAATCTATGGCTGAAAGTGTTTCTTGGGGACAAGTCTTTTCAAACCTAGAGACAATGTCCCCTAGGTGTAAAATAAATTAGGCCTAGGACGTCTTCTTCCTTCAATTTATGCTCTCAAGATAACCAAGAAAAGATGAACTAGGGTGTAGCAATGGCTAGGCTAGGTTCTTTCTTAATCAAATGGCTAAACAAATCTCTCTATCATGGGACATGAACAACCTACTTGTGTGTTTGCCCTAGGGTTTCAAATGATTAAGCAAATAATAACAATGTAACCATAAAAAGTAAGCAATTCTACCCACAACCATTCAATAAAGAAGCCTTTGGTATGCAAAATGTACTTACAAATCAACAAGAGCCAAATCAAAACCCTAGTTGTAACACCTTCCAATGATAAAACACCCACATATGCCAAAGATAATCCTTCCAATAGTAGTGCCTCACTCCAAGAGCCAAAACAACCAAGACAAGAGCTAAAAAAAGTATCTCTCACAAGAGCGTGTTGTGTTATATTCAAAATGAGGCCCAACGTCCCCAATATATCAATCATCCAAACGACCTTAATTTACAAAATAGGTTGTCAGCTAAAAACAAATGAATAAGGCTGACTTAACATTATTCCATTATTTGTCACATTAAATGCTAAAATGCCAAAATGAGCTAAAAAGAGAGACATCAGGCCCCTATAGGTGAGACGTTGTCCCTTTCAGGGCATGCCAATCATCATCCGTATATAAAATGTTGGCCCTCTTGGGGCTTCTGCAACCCGCCACATGTGCCAAAGAAGCCCAACATGCCGCCACATGCTCCAGAAATCATCAAGCCTGCCCTGGGTGGCGTCATATCCATCAAAGCCATCATCCCATTTGGTGTGGGCTGATCCCCCTAGGGACACCCTCTGCCAAAGTGTCCTTGTGAGGGTGTCCTTCTGTCTTCCTCATGCAAGGCTCATCATGATGTTGTCTTTGCTCTCGCCATCCCAGCAACCACCAGGGCTCTCTTCAGCCCCATGGAGGTCCGAGCTAATTCACATCTCCCCATGCATCGGTCCTTCGTACTGTCCACCGGGTATGGTCCTTGACATCAAAGACTACACCTCCATGGGCTCATGACCATAGATATCATAGCAATGTAAATCATATTTCATTATTAAATTTATCAATATATGCATGAAATCCTAACATATCATCTAATAGCTAGCATATTACAGATCTACTATACAAAGCTGCTAAGGAAACCAACCGTACTGTAACCTATTGGGATAATACCCACAAGAGGATGGAAAGTTTCCCTGCAAAAGATCATCTTTGCCATGTGTAGTGAGGTGATATGGTTTTAGAGATGTCCATTCAAGAAGACCAAGGTTGGTGTTGTCTGTGGTGCCTTTGTAGGAGGTGAGCTGTACCACATGGATGCATTTCTTTTCCAAGCCCTTTTATTTGCCTTATCTTTCTTTTATTGCTTTTCTTTTCTTTTTACTTCAAGGTATGACGAAGACATCAGCCTCTTTGGCTTGTGCCGAAATGACAATTGCTACTCCACCTGTATTCGTAATGATAAGGCTCATTATGAGACCCTCTTTCCCTTGGCTATGAAACCAAGGTCACTCGGCTTCTGTGACCTCAGATGGTGGCAATGTCATACCTTAAATACCTATGAACATAATGGGCCGGTTCATGATGAGACCTCCATCCTCTTGGTTAGGTCTGTTTTTTGTATATTATTATTTTTCTTAGGGTCCTTAGTTTCTTATCGAGAGGCTTTCTGTCTTCTCGGTGATCCCCTGGGCTAAGCATCTCTAGGTTTTATTTCCTATGGCTTTTATCTTTTAGCAACTGCTTTTACCTCGGTGCCTTTAGCCCTTCTTCCCACAAGACAAGATGTAACCCCTAGTCATCCCACGGCCGCATCTAGGGGATGGATGAGTGGGGTGGCAGATGAAAATATGATAAAAGATGGTGGGATGATCTATTATTCCTGCAAACTCTTGGTGGATAACCAAAACCGCGCGAATATCACTACTAAGTTACCCAATCAATCACCCCAACACGGTGGTCATGGATTAGTGTAAGATCCAAGCTTTCATCCGAAATGAAAGGAACCAATGCATATATAAGAAGGTTATAACAATCAAATATGACACATACCATGATACCTCAGACCAATTACCTCATGGAGCAAGAGTCCTCTCCGATGCAAGCCCAGGCCGGTGGTGATGGAAGCTGTTACTGCTGACAGGACAAGTCTGGTGGAGAAGAAGAAAGATGGGCCCTCAAGGGCCATGCTCAAGTCAACCCTTCTCTCGGTACTCCATGTCTATGTCCATGTGGGCCTCGAGACATGATCTCCTAGTTATCCCTAGATATCGGGGATAACAGGATCATAATTCATATGGATCATAGCAATGTAAATCACATCTAATAATCAATTTATTTAAACATGTGCATGAAACCCCCTTTCCCAGAAAAGTGTTCAAAGACGTTATGCTATTCTACAAGCTAGGTTTGGAGGGGATGATAGGATATCCCATTGGGCTAGTGCTCATTGGATGTAGGATGTTTCTGGGTGAAGACAAATCCAGACCATGTAAGTGGATGAGGTGGTAAGGGATGTTTAGGCAATGGGTGCAATGGTAATAGGGAAATGTATGGCTTACTTGCGGGTGCCTTTGAAGAGGGTGAGATGCACCTTGTCATGGATGCAAATGTTTCCAAGCCCATTCATGCCTTTTTTTTATTATTCTTATTTATTTTTCTTTCAAGAGACTAGTTAGGGGACGTTGCTCTGGCATGGTGACCAGTGGTGACAATGTTACCCACAAGTATTTCACGGAAATGAGAAGGTTGGCTCATGATGAGACCCCCTTTCTCTTAGATATGCCACCAAGAGCCACTACCCTGGCGTGGTGACCAACTGAATGGTAGTGTCATACTGCTACATGCCCATGAAGCTAATAGGTTGGCTCGTGATGAGACCCCCTATCCTCCAACTAGGTCTTGATTTATTATTTTTGTGGGTCCCTTTGTTTCTTGTTGAGAATCCTTTTATCGTTTTCTCAGGGATCCTTGGGTGAAGCCTTTGAAGGTTTCATTCTTTTGGATTTTATTTTTTTCCATCTACTTTTACCCTATGGGACTTTATCCCCTTCTTCCCAAAAGGTAAGGTACAACCTTTTGCTATCTTGGCAAACCCAATGCCTAGACCAATGTATGGGATGGATGAGAGGGAAAAAGATGAAAAGTGGTAAGTATGGTGGGAACGGATGATGACATTTCATGAACCCCCCCAATGGAAATTCAAACCCTATGGGAACTAGCTTACTAGGGAATCCTGTCATTCCCCCCAGGTGTGGTCAAGTGGAAAGGCATAAGGTCCAAGCACATTTTAGAAGTAAAAGAATTAAATGCATATATTCAAATGTTTTGAGAATTAGAGTGACACATACCATGATACCTAGACTCATTACCTCATGGAGCAAGACCCATTTTTGTTGAAGGACTAGGCCGACGGCATGGATGCTACTGCTGCTAACAAGGTGGAGGCGTTGAAGAAGAAAAGGATGGATCCTCTAGGGACAAGATCAAGTTGATATGGCTCTTGGTACTCCATGTCTAGGACATGTGGGCCTCGAGACATAATATCCTTATTTATCTGTAACGTCCTCAGCCACCCAACACGTCAGACAATGCCACAGAGGAACATCTTACTTCTCTGATACCAATTTGTAACATCCCCAACCATCGATAGGTTGAGCCACATCACTTCCAGGTTGTCTCTCTTAGCTTTGATACCAATTTGTAACGTCCTCAGGACATACACATATATATACTACATGCATTTCTAAAGGATTTAAAACAATAACACAAAATTACTGCTACCATACAGACTCAAATGGAATTGACAGTAAATCATACATGCAACAAAACACATGATAACATTTCAAGAACCACATACATGCATAACGTATATAATTAAGCACATAAATGATACTTATCTTTAACTGAAGAAAAACCAGCAACTGTGTGCAGACCTTCCATGAACCTCCCAGCCTTAGACCATGTTGCTCATCACGATCAGCAGTGGGTCACCCCCAAGATGGGACTAAGCTCCACCCAGGACAAGGGAATCCTAGACTAGGCTGAGGTTACAGGAGACTGCACAGTGCAACTGGAAGGATTCTCTCCAAGAGACTTCTTCTGCCCACTACTCACGGACTCTCATTCCCCACATGCCTGTTCCACCCTGGGAATATGCACCTTTACTGTTCCACAGTCCATTGACTGCTTCACTTCCCTTTCAGGGTCTCAGAAACAGGTCGGATCAGGAATTCTTAGAGCTTCATAGTTGGTGTTAGAATCTCTCTAGAAGAAAATCACTTCCCAACAAAATCTGTCACCTAGAGAGAGTTTCTCACAGGCCTGACAACCTGCCTCTTCAACCAACTTCAACTCAATTTCGGCAAGGAGAGGACAAAAACAAGGTTCAATATAGCTCAGGGAATGACAACAACCACAATTTGTTAAGGCACAAGACGGTTTTGGCAAGTACAGATATATTGGGCTTCACAGGAAAACATTGGTCAGCTTCCCCAGTTACTGGTTTCAGAGGTGCATCCAAGATGTAGAGGTCCACGATGGAGGCCCGAAAAGTTAGGTGAAGGATGGGAGAATGGGGAGCGAATAACCCCAATGAGATGACTCTTCAGCTTTAACTGCATGTTCCCAGGTCAACACATGTCTTCCTGGAGCTGTATGCACTCCATTTAACATTTGTTCCCTTTCCCAGGAACTTAGGATAACTGGGTTCATTTTGCCCCACTTTAATATTTTCATTTTTCAGGAATATATTATAATATTCCCTTGGGTTAATCCCTCTATATTAGCCCCTCTTTCCTATCCTCTCAGTCTCATCCCTTTTCCTAACCAGTGGAGCTTCATCCCCCATCACTCTTTCTTCGTGGTCGGTCTACATGCAGTGATGTATAATTTTTATTAATGATCTGCATAATTACATATACAAAAATTAGGCGTATTGGCCTTAGCATCCAGGATCCTCAACCTATAACACATAAGCCTATCATCTTATCAACACTTGGATTACCAGCCAACAAACATTAATACATTTCATAAGGGCTCGGCCTGGGGTATTACAATCCCCTCCCCTTATTTTTTCACTGTCCTCAGTGCAACTCATTTACATAATATTAGCAAGATTTTCAAAATCTTCAAAAAGATGTGGGTACTCTACCTGCATAGCATCCTCATGCTCCCATGTCGCATCCTTAGGACTGTACCAGTTCCACTGTACCTTTAAAATCCCTATGGATCGATTCCAGAGTTGCTTGCTCTTCCTGTCCAATATGCACACTGGATGCACTTGCAAGGTGCCTTCTTGCTCCACCTGAATCAAATTTCAATCAATCACATGATTAGGATCATGTACATACTTCTTGAGCAATGAAACATGAAATACATTATGAACAGTCATGGATGTAGGAAATGAAAGCATATAAGCAATTGGTCCAATCCTTTCTAGGATTTCAAATGGTCCACAATATCTAGCTTCCAACTTGGAACAGTTTCCCAGCTTCACGGAACTTTTGTTGGATTTTACTTTCAAGAAAACATGATCACCCACTTTAAACTCCTTGTGGTTTCTGTTCTTATCAGTGTAAATTTTCTTCCTATCTTGGGCAGCCTTCAAATTCTATTTAATCTTCAACATTTTCTCTTCCATTACCTTGAGCAACTCTGGCCCAATTATTTTTCTATCAGCTGGGTTGTCCCAGCTTTTTGGTGTGTTTCACTTTTTGCCATAAAGTGATTCGAACGAGCTCATCTTCAGTGATGCTTGATACCCACTGTTGTAGGCAAATTCTACCAAGTGTAGGTAGTCTTCCCATTTAGATGGTTTTTCCATCACATATGTCCACATCATGTCCTCTATCACTTGGTTCACCCTTTCTGTTTTCCCATCAGACTTAGGATGATAGGTTGTGCTGAAGTTCAGGTTCGTTCCGAACCCCTTGAATAACCCTTTCCAAAACTTTGAGGTAAATTTTGGTTCTCTATTAGACACAATTGTCTTGGGTATTCCATGCAATCATGCTACTTCCCGTATATAGATATCAACAACATTAGCTACCTTGTGAGTAGTCTTCAATGGGATAAAATGGGCAACTTTCATAAGCTTATCCACCACCACCATGATGTAATCATGTTGCTTGCTTGTTCTTGGAAATCCTGTGATGAAATCCATTTTCACCACTTCCCACTTCCACTCCGGAATGGTAAATGGTTGTAGTAACCCAGTTGGGTGTCTATGTTCATCTTTGACCTTCTGACATTCCATACATCTAGCAATGTATTTTGCAATTTCCTTCTTCATGCCTGGCCAAAAGTAATGGCTCTTGATTGCTGCCACTTTTTTCAGATATACAGGGTGTCCAACATAAGGCACATTATGCATTTCTTTCAAAATCATAATTCTCAATTTCTGGGAATTAGGTACATAAATTCTATTTTTGTACAGGAGTGCTCCTTCAGCTTCCAATTTATAATCTTTAATTTTTTGCTGCATTTTACCTTGCTGGAATTTTGTTACCAATTCCATGTACTACAAATCTGATTTTGCAGCCTCCACAATTCTTCCTTTCAAATCTGATTGGTACATGCTAATGATTGTAGCCCGCAACTCATGCACTCTCCTGATGAGTGCATCAACCATTTTGTTCTCCTTTCCTTTGATATTCTTGATATCAAGGTCATATTCACAAAGGATTTCCAACCATTTGCTCTGCCTGGCATTTAGAGTAGGCTGGTCAAACAAATACTTCAGAACGTTATGGTCTGTCCTCAGTTCAAACCTCCTTCCCATGAGGTAGTTCCTCCATTTCTTTAGGGCATGCATTATGGCTTCCAACTCCAAATCATGAGTTGCATAGTTCCTTTCATGTTCCTTTAGCTTTCTGGATTCATAACATACCACAAACCCATTCTGACTAAGGATTCCTCCCAATCCTTCTTTGCATGCATCTGTACACACTACAAAATCTTCATTTGGATCTGCAATCCTCAGGATTGGAGCACTAGTTAACAAATGCTTCAATTCTTGGAAGTTCTTTTCACATTCTTTTGTCCATTGAAATTTCACCCCTTTTCTTTGTAATGAAGTGATTAGGTGAGAAATTTTTGAAAACCCTGCAATGAATCTGTTGTAGTATCCATCTAGACCCATAAAGGATCTGATTTATGTCACATTCTTGGGTGCTAACCATTCTCTAATGAATTCAATCTTCTCAGGATCCATTGATATCCCATGCTTTGAAATAATATGCCCCAAGTAGTGAATTTTGTTTTGATAAAATGAGCACCTGCTCAATTTGGCATACAGTTGATGCTCTTGTAGAACTTGCACCACCATCCTCAAATGATGCTCATGCTCTCCCTTCGACTTGGAATACACTAGTATGTCATCCAAAAAGACTATGACAAACTTGTCTAAATATTCTCCGAATACACCATTCATTAGGCATATGAAAACAACCGGTGCATTGGATAACCCAAATGGCACCATTGTGAATTCATAATGACCATACCTTGTTCTGAAGTCGGTCTTGTTGATGTCTTCATCCTTTATCCTTACCTGATGGTACCCTAACCTGAGATCAATAATTGAGAATATCTTTGCATCCTTCAATTGATCAAAGAGATCATCGATCCTTGGCAAAGGATATTTGTTCTTTATAGTCTCTTTGTTCAACTGTATGAAATCGATGCACAATCTCAATGTCCCATCTTTCTTCTTCACGAACATGACTGGGGCACCCCAAGGTGACACACTTGGGCATATATACCCCTTCTTCAAAATTTCTTCAAGCTACAATTGCAGTTCTTTTAGCTCTGGTGTACTCATTCTATAAGGATTTTTTGACACTAGAGCTACTCCAGGCATCAGGTTTATAGAGAAATCAATATCTCTCTTCGGGGGTAGTCCGGGTACCTGCTGGAATACATCTTCAAAATATTTTAATACTGCATGGTCGTCAATATTTGACACCTTATCCTTAGGTGCTTCTTCCATATGAGATGCAAATATTTGGGAGCCCTTCCCATAACACTTCTTCAACTGCATTACTGATATTTCTCTAACAGTAACTACCCTAAGGATTCCTTGGACTGATCTTCGATTTCCTTCTTCATCCAGGAAAGTGAATGCCTTGTTACGACAGTCTAGTATGGCATGGTGTTGGTCCAACCAATCCGTCCCAATCAAATAGTCATATGATCCCAAAGGAAATATGTTCAAATATTCCTTGGTATTCAGTCTATCCATGCCCACTAGACATGACTTAACCAACTCAACGACCTTTCTCTTGGCTCTTGTAGCTAGCTGCACTAGCTAAGATTTCACATGATTTATTTTTGGAAATTGCAACCTTTCCACTACATTGGGATCTATATAACTATGACTAGCCCCTGAATCAATTAAAATAGTAAAGGTATGGTTATTGATCATACCTTCAACTTCAACCACGTGTGATTGAAACTTAGCTTGCTTGTTGTCAAAAGCTGCATAGATCCTTGGTATTCTATTTCCCATTTCCTCCACTGTTTCTTCTTGATGAACATTGTGGAAAGATCTCACCTTGCCATTTTTGTGAGGATAATCTCTATACTTGTGGTCTCCCTGACAACCCCAACATTGAATGGGTGTCTACCTTGGCCTTTGCCCCCCTACCTCATCCATTCTATGTTCTCTAAAAGATGGGTTTCCTTGAGGATTGTTTCTGAAAAAGGGAGGCTTGTTTCCCTTCTGCCTCTACTCTTTCTTGATCTTCTTCTTGTCCTCCCAAGCCTTCTAGAAAGTGGGATTTTCTTTTTGCTTCTCATATAAGCATTTTTATCTCCTTATAGTTTCTTCCATAGTTTTAGGATCATCATACTAGATCTTGTCATTGATGGAAGATGACAGTCCACTCAGATACCTTTGAATTTTGACAGTCTCATCTTTGATGAAAGGAACATACTTTAACAACTCCCAGAATCTCCTTTCATACTCATCTATTGTCATGCTGCCCAGCTTGAGTTCAAAGAACTCTTTCATATTTATGTCATGGTATCTCTTAGTTACGTATTTCTTTGCAAAATGTTTCTTTAATTCCTTCCAAGTAACATTTTTCTCTTTAATGTGTTGCACTTGCACAAGTTGATCCCACCACATGGATGCCTTTCCTTTCAGTTGATACATTACAATTCTCCCTTCTGCATGAGAGGAGTAATTCTGCAGTTGGAAATATTTCCTCATGCCAAGAATCCATGTCTCAACATCTTCTTCCTTCTTGTGCTCTCCATCAAACGTAGGAGGTTTAATCTTGTTCATTTCTCCCTTCAGTTCATCCACTCCAGATCTCCTATGATTTTTGGTAGGAGATGGGATTGAACTAATGTGTTCCCTCCTCTTGGAATGTCCTTGGGAGTGATGGTGGTGTCTGCTAACACTCCTTGATTTTATCTTCTCATCAAGGAATCTGTGACTTCCTGATTTACTGGAGTCACTCCCCTTATCGAATTTCCTTTCTAATGTTTCCAGGCTATGTATCAACTTTATGTTGAATTCTCCCTGTTGTTCCCTAGATTTCATGAGATTTTTGTTATCTGTGTCAGCCTATGGCTTACCTTTACCAATCACTAAGTCTAAATTGTCACCTATATTTGTATTATTCATTTAGGATATTAGTAATATATCCTCAAGTGATGACTAATGAGTTAGTTAAGATTGCCTAGCCTAGTCATCATGCATGATTT
>SNQJ01S0115977.1:0-27948 GCA_010110895.2 Picea sitchensis | reverse complement strand
AATGGGAATTCCAAAAGTCCTAGACATCCAAAAACCTAACCCTAGGAGATGAAGCGCCAAAATTCATGTGGTCCCCATTTGGGTAAGTTAGTACATCAACTTCCCGTGGTCGTAACTTTTGCATACGATCTCCGTTTTAGCGTATGATAGCTCGTTGGAAAGGTATCGTCGAGGAGATTCATTTTGTGGGCTCAATTAATCCTTTGGCTATCATTGAGAACCTCGATATCGAAAAACCTTCATTTAGGCCCTCAAAATGGCCCCGGAAGTTAAAACCTGCTAAAAATAGTAAATTGTCAAAATTGTCAAAAAGTTGTTTTGAGTCAGTTGGAAAATGTGGGTGGCCACTGATATCCACCTGAATCATTCATACACTCAAAAATATGGAGATACCCTTTTCATATTATTTGAAACAGTAAATAACTGACAAGAAATGGCCATTCATTCATAGGAAATCACTTTTGTGTCAGGATTATAAATCATATAGTAACACTCAACATAAGGTGTAATGTGTTGTGTGAGATTTTATAACTCATATCTAATACAAGAAAAGAAAAAATGGGAGAAGATGCTTTAGAAGAACACAATCACTATAAGAAGAGGAGTTACACACTGAAACATAATGCAAGGGATGAATCTCTTGTTACCAACTGCATTCATCATCTTTCTGTGTTCAATATTTTTGACCAAGCAACTATGTTTGTAAGAAACTCTTAAATTCCCCAAAGTGTCGACCTTAACAATGAGCGTCTTCATCCTCTTTTATTCTTGCTTGCTCATGTTAAAACCAATTCTTGAAACCACTCCCATCTTCTTGAAACTGCTTACGACTTATTGATTCTTGAACAATTTCCCCCTTGTTAAAATTGTAGAAATTACCTTTACCAGATGGATTTTAGTTATGTTGAGATCATAGGGTAGCTGGATATTTTCTAACCAAAATGTCCCTCGAGCTTTTCCCCTGGAGAGTCCCTGCAGTCATTTTCCTTTTGGTTGGATGCTTGAAATTAAACCCATAGAAGTTGAAAGACTAATCAGTCATCAGATCTATCTCAACAAGCGATCATGACCGTTGATCAAAGGTGCATCCATCAAAGCAGAAATGAAATCAGCTGAGAGTTGTTAATCCATCGGAGTGGGAATATAAGATCTGGACCATTAATCTCTCGAGGGCATTACTGATGGAGGGATGAAATCTAGACCATCGATCGGAGGTACACTATTGGAGCGCTCAAGGCTTAGATCCAAAAAATATTCCAACAAGGGAAATCTGAAGGGTCGGTAGTCTGATGAACTTGAGGGCCAGGATAGAGATCTAGACCGTTGATCGAGATATGGGAAACAAATGAGAGTCATTGATCTAGCTCGACCAAGAGAGAAAATCGGCTAAGGCATAAACAACATCATGTTGATGTCATCTTGACATGTGGCAAATTTTCGTTGGTCTACTATGGCACTGATGTGGCAGGCAGACGTGACAAGTGTCACCGATTTTTGGTGTATTGACCTGTGCACTTGGGGGGTTCCACATGTCCAAGTGGTAGTCGCTAGTTGGCCTTGACAGTGCTCCGTTGGCGGGTTGACGTGAGACCTGGCCAGGAGGCTGCGAGATTGAAGATAAGATCTGGATCGTTGATCAGAGGTGCCCTATCAAAGTGATCATGAGTAAGGTCATGAGGGAGACTCCGACCCGTTGATCTGGAGATCGAAGATCAGTTCTAGATAATCTATCAAAGGTTCCTATTAGAGTGATCAAGAGCTAGGTCCTAAGAGGAACTCCAATGACCGTTGATCTAAGAATGGAAATGAACTAGGATTCATTGATTTGGCTTAGGTCGAAAGAAAACTTTGGCCAAGGAAAATGTGTCACGCTGATGCCATCCAAGACACGTGGAAAATTTTTATCGTCCCATGATGATTTTGATGTGATAGGTAGACATGACACATGTCACCCATTTTCAAGATATTGACTTATATATTTGATGGGTTCCACATGTCCATGTGGAAACCACTGGTTGGCCTAGACAGGGCTCCACTGGTGTGTTGATATGACACATGGCCAAGAGGCTCTGAGGTATGAAATCAGATCTAGATCGTCAATCGAAGGTGCCCATTAGAGTGATTATGATCTAGGTCCCGAGGGGGACTCCAACTACAGTTGATATGGAACTCGAATACTAGATCTGTAATATTGATCGAAGGAACTGGAGATAATTTGAGAGTTGTTGATCTGTCGTGGTCAAAATAAAATTTTGGCTAAGGAAAATATTGTCATGTTGATGCCAACCTGGACACATACCTATTTATCTTCACTTTTGCAGGGGGGAAGCCATGATAGATTCTGGTCCGTTAATCTCGTTCCCCACCAAATCTGGACCGTCGATTGGAGATGCAACTATTAGAGGACTCAAGGGTTAGGTCCCCAATAGGACTCCGACGTGGGGGAATCTGAGCTTGCACCTCGACTATTGATTAAAGGTTGGGCATGCAATGAGATCTAGACCATTGATTTGGCCCCATTTGAAAATTATTTGATCAGTGGGGTCCCTGAGTTCATTGGTGCCTGGCTCCCAAACCTCGATCTCATGATAATCTCCTTGGAAATAGACTTAGCCCCTTTTCGGGCACGATAATCCCCTTTTGGACCTCCGATAAGAATTTGAGTGCTTAACTCTTTCCTTAGGCACACAAATACCATGATTTCTCTGTTATATTCTTCCCTCTGCCTTAGGATAATTGGACTCTTGATTGCTCAGAGACTCTGGAAGGTTGTCCTCTAACTCAAATGTGTCTAATCTTGGCCCTATAAATTCAACCAACCGTTGCTTCTTTGACAAGAAAAAATATAGTACTAACAGTAGCAATCACCTTGATTTTGAAGTTGTCACGGATATGCCTTTCAGTCAAAGAGAGTACCAATAAGGAAGTATTACATGTTTTTAGTCATAAGTTATTTAATTTGTAGCAAGGGTAGGTGGGTTCAATTACCTCTCCAAAGTCGAGATGGAGAACAACAAGCAATGGGAGAAGCTTTAGTGTATAGGCACATTTCCCAAACAATGCAATGGCCGATAGTATTGAAGGATCCTTTTCTTAATTTCCGCTGGGATTCCCAACCATGGGGCATTCAAAAGTAGGGTTTTTTGAAAGGCTTGGTCAACCAGCATGTTATTTGTACATGAAGACATGTCATTGTAAATCTGACATGACATGTAGATACTACCATCCTAAGGAGAGGTTGGTTCTCACAACAAACAATGCCCTCAATCCTCACGGCCCATTCTTATGACCTGTAAGATTTTTTTTTGTCCATTTTGTTATGCTTTAATTTGTCTTTATAAAATTGGAAGTACATCATTCATATCGAAGCTTGTTTTGATATTGATAATGATTAATGTTTTTAATTGTTTACATTGTTACATGGCATCCTATGTTTTAAAGCATTTTCTTTGAACAATGTAATAGTTTTTGTTCCTCTTATCCTACTCAATTATTCATACCTTTATAATAAGATTCTCGGTGGCACATTTGAAAACTACTTATGGATGTTATTTTGTAACATATATGAGATATAAGATGTGGAGTGCATATTTATATGCAGCTTGGAATTTGTTCTGTCACTTTCAACAGAGAAACATTTGTGCATAATGACGGGAAATACTTGGATTCACATAAAATAATCTAACAAGATTCCCATTGATAACAAAACACCACACACTTGTAATGCGCAGGTGAAACTGTGAACTTACATCCAGCTTGTGCTGATTTGGCAGCTCTGCAATACAGCAAGGAGATCGACCAAGACGTAATAAGAAGTGCATTCCTGTGTTTTTCCACCAAATACCTCAAAATGAGAACTGGAGTTTTTCCACAAAATACCTCAATCAGACAAGGAATTAAACGTGTACAAGATATGCACAAAATGGGTTAGTTGATGAAGCTTTGGATCTCTTCCAGAAAATGCCTGAACCTGATGTTATCTCAGGGAATTCAACAATTGCACTAAGGGCATAGAAGGGCATGCCAATGAGGCCTTGAAGATTTTTGAACTAATGCGAATGGGTTGGTGAGGCCAAATTCAATCACCTTTGCTACCCTGTGCTCCCAGCATTTGCAAACTTGGCAGCTCTGGAACAGGGCAAGGCGATCCATAAATAGAAGTGAATTCTGCTCTGTTGCCTTTGTGGGATGCACCCTTGTAGACGTGTGGGAGCATAAAGGATATTCAATGTTTGACAAAATCGCGAACCAAGATGCAGTGCCTTTTACTGCAATGATTTTAGGATATTCAATGCACGGGCATAGCAACGAGACTCTTTGAACAGAAGCAAAACCCTGGTGTGAAGCCCAACAATGTTATATTTGTTGGTGTTCTGTCCACAGGCTGCCATGCAGGCCTTGTGGATGAGGGCTTAAACGGCTTTGGTCCCATGACAACATTTTCACATCACATCTGAGAAATAGCACAATTTCTCAGACAACATTTTCACATTTTCACATGACAACATTTTCACATCACATTGAGAAATAACACATGACCAATAACGCATGGCAACCTATCAGCAGCACCTTTGGGGAAGTTTGTGATGAAAGAATGAAATTGATTAATAATCCTCCTAAAAGAAGAGATTAAGCTAGTGATCTTAAAAGAATGCATTGGTTATGACAACTATAATAACAAAGGATCACAAGATATTAGTTGATATTTAGATGTTGTTGCAACTACCTTGATTACAAAATTTCAGAAAACCTTTTATTTTTTGGATAGCGATAATCTCAAGAACCACATTGCCAGGGACAATGTATGAAGAGAATGTATGAAACATAATTCTGTAAATGTCAATTCCACAACACAACATTGGCAAAACGATGAAGACAACATAGGAAAAATCAAACTTCATGTTCTGACAATCATGACTTTCATCAAAGAAGCATATGAAACTTGTCTAGATATGGATAAGGAAGTGGGTTGTAAGTTGAAACTATTTTTTTGGAATCAACCCTATTGCTGAGAAAAGGTTAGCCCATGTAGAATGAATGCACCAAAGGAAGAAATATCTCACAAACATAAAAATCTTTGCGAAGCCACCAGACATTAGACATGAGTAGATGAGTGGCAAATAAATGTTGACTATAGTTATATTCCCATCACTGATCATTTTTGTGTCATCTTATGGAAAATGTAATTTCGTGAAGGAATATTTTGTGTTCAATGATTGTGCAGTTGTTGTTTGAGGATTTTGATTGAAGTCAATAAACTCCTATTGGAACCCAAGTGCTTTCCCGGAACTAGTTTCTTTTGTGGTTTTCTTGACATAATAAACCACTGATATATTATGATTTGCTCAAGAGAGCATGCCACAATTCTTCAATCTTCAGAGATAAGCAAGCCTAGAAAAAAATCGAGGAAAATTTTGGAGATTACAGAACTCATTTTAAAAGGTTGGAAAAAACTCGAGGAAAAATTTGGAGATTACAGAATTCATTTTAAGAGTCGTGAAGAAGAAGAAATCATCTTATTGAATGCTAGAGTTACCTGAATACATAATGTTTTCAAACCTCCACTTGATGTTGATATTTCAAAGCAAGCCAAGGATAGGACCACCAAGACAAGCATTTTTAGATCTAGCTATTGATTAGATACTTTCCGGTTGTAGAGGTCCAGGATTCATGAAGCATTATGTAGAATGTTCCTTATTATCTCTATGATAATCAATTTCCAGTTTTTAGAAAAATTACTACAAGATTATTCATACATAACAATAGACTAGAGGTAGATAGAATCTAATTACAATCCAAAGAACAATGGAACAATTACCAAAAAATTGCCAATGTCCTCTCACTGCAACGTATGATTTGAGCTTCTTGCACATGCATATCTTTTTGATGTGGAGCACCATGACTGTGTGCCTCTACTCCAAGTAAATATCACCCTGGGAAAAAAATACATGGTCCTTCATATTTGAAGTAAAATATTCACAAAGTCCAAATAATTACAAATACATAAAGATAGTTTGTTCCAAGGATTTTCCTATACATTCAAAAATGCTAGAGAGACCCAAAACAAGTCCTCGAGCCAAAGACCACCTTCCAATATCACCTTCAATAGTGGTTTCCTACAATTAAAAGTGTGTCATTATTAAGTAATGACACCAGCCACATCAAGAGCAATGCCAATGCTATTGAGAGTTTTGCAAATGTACAATTGTGATTCTTATTGAGAGTTTGTAGGATCATCGTCGATTTTTCCATGTTGATGATCGTAGGAACCCTTGAACTAGTAATATATTTTACTATTATTTTTGTAAACGTTCAATGCAGTAAACATTTCCAAATTCCCTTCAACTCCAAGAAGAAACCCAATGTTAGCCTACAAGATCTCCTGCAACAATATGGAGTTCAAATGCATGTCTTGATTGCCCACTTGGATATTCCAACCCATTCCTCTAGAGATATTAATTCTAGAAATAATCATGCCACAAGGCAAGACAAATATCAGTGACATAACTCCACAGTTGGTGATAAAGGTGGGATAATTGAAGACAGAAGGGGTCCCTACCATTGCAATAGCAACAACCATGTTAACATGGGACCTATTGAATAAAAATAAAAAGTCCATATATATTGATTAAAGGGATATCCACCAACAATACCAAGATTCGAACTTGATCTTGTCATGACAAGAATCATCCAAATTGATTTAGGAATGGAACCCCCCCTTTTTGGAGCCATTTTCCACATGGACATAAGTCTTGGGGCCTACGAAGGGTTAATGTTTTGAGACAATGATGCTTCCTATCCTCGAGGTAGGGTCTGCAATAGCGTTTTCTTATATGTAAGATTAGGTTTTGCAAGGAAAACATTTGTACATGTCAATGCATTAATGATCCTTCTTCAAAATCATCCTTTAGCTCTCTTTGTGATGTTGTTGCCACATGTCGTATGAAAAAATTACATGATTCTTGATCCTTTGGATGCGTCTAGGCTTATTTTTATTTTCCTTTCCCAATCCAACACATTATTATCCTCACTCTCTTGCTCAATGTTATCCCTAAGACCTATACCAAGAGGCCTTACACTGGAATTATTGGACATTGTCGAGGGAATGTAGCTTCTAACATAGTTTCCCATAGAGATAGGCAAAGAAAGATAGCCCCATTAGCTATTTCTTCAATGATCAATATCTCTACTTGTTCCAGGCGCCTTTATTGGACATTGCCGAGGGAATGTAGCTTCTAACAGAATTTCACTTAGACATATCCATTTAAGTAAGATAGTCCTAGTAGCTATTACTTCAATGATCACTCCCTCTACTTGTTCCAAGAGCCCTCTGATTGTCTCCTCATTTGATTTTTGACCCAACTTTATTATGAACTGAAAAATCATTCGATAGAATGACACATTTATAAGGTACCATTCATTATATAGTTGACATACACTATACCTAATCCTCATTTCTATCTCTATACTCGATAAGATATAAATTTAGAAAATGTCTTGCATGTGTAGCCCACAAATTCAAAATCTACTAAGAAAATTATGTAAAGAAACTTCAAGCACAAGATTGAAGGTGTTGTGAAAGAATTGGAAGGTATCGTTTGAATTTTACTCCATAGCAGTCCTCAATCTGCCCTTTGTTGTAACAACCCCAACGTTACGACTGCATGCGACACAAAACAAGTGCAATTTTTTTTTCAATTCAGGACACAAACAATTCAGGAAACAAACAACAACAAACAATACACCCACATTGTGAAGATCAAGACTTTGGTTAGGTTATCATTCACATTATCAATTAGGCGCATAATGATCCCCTCATTAGGAATCATGCCGTCACAAGGCGATAGGCGTGATAGTAACTATGGCGTAACATATCTAGACCTTTAACCCAAGAAAATCCCATGCGCTAGGAGACTGAATTATCTGTCAATAAATACATAAAGACTATACCCAAGCACCCAATCACAAGTCGACAAGACAGAAGGTGACATCATTTGAATTTAAATTGTGCAACTAAGCGAAGGATTTCTTGTTTTCCTACAAGGCAATCATATGAGGTGTAACAACCATGACCAACCACCATTTACAATTCAACTAAAGCACAAGGCGCATAGTAACCAATTAATTATTAAACTATTAATCAGCACAGTTAATAAACTATTAAACCCTCCACCATTAATCTTGCGCAAGCCATTAAACTATTACACAATAAACCATAAACCATTAATTTTTAAAAATTTATGACTAAGTGCAATGAGTGAACTATTACCCTTGAAATTAATCAATTAATCTATTACCATTACAAGTAATCAATTTATCTATTATCATTGCAATTAAGCAATTAATCTGTCGTTGCAATTAATCTATAAGCAATTAATCTTTTATTTAACACCCATGTGGTTGAGGAGGAACATAATTTACCTTTATTATGAAGAATAACAAGTACACACTTAATATGAAACAAGAGTCTATTCAATAAGCTTTTAACCAAAAGTTCTATAGGTCTTTATTACTCAAATAGTCGAGGTAATACATACATGGATCTTGATTTGTAATACTACCTAAACATCACAAGGTTCTTACACATGTTGCTAAACTAATATCGAATTGAAGAGTTCTAGATGTGGAGAAAAAAAGAACTATAATAGAACATGAATTCTTGAAAATGGAAGGATAATGTTCTAAAATTTCAAGTGGAAGGAGAATGTGTTAAAAGTGAGGCCATTTATAAATGCAAAACTAGTCCAACTATTATGACCCTTTTTCATTATAGCAACGTTGAGTTAGACATCCAATAATCACCAACATTGAGGACCGATTACCCTTCTGTCCAAATAGGAAGGACAATTTAGTAGAGATACGAATAAACAAGTATAACGCCCAATGCATTTTAAGTTATAGAAACCTTACCCATATTATGCAAGAGAACAATTGGTTTTGTCAACTTGAATAAGGTTTTTAATAATTTTTCTTTTTGTGCTCATTTACATATTACTTTACTTAATACCAAATTGGAAGAATTCTAGATATTGAATAGATCACAATTTATAAAAAAAAATTAAAAAAAAATTAAAAAAAAAATCATTTGAAAGATAAACTATATCTATTGTTGCGAGAACATTTGTTAAATTTCAATACATTACCATACAATATCTAATTCTCCATATAATTAATTGCAGGAAACTAAAAATCGATCGACATACTTAAAGGCAATACGTAGACATCCGACAAGATAACAATAGAGGAACGTGGAAACTACTCAACAATAAAAGAACTGCTGTGAGAGCTTCTAGCTTCTTCAAAAGTGAGAGGGGGCTCCGACAGGGCTTCCCCCTCTCTCCCTATCTCTTTATATTGATTATGGAGGGTCTCAGCCTCCTCCTAAATAAAAGGTTTATTGAAAATCACATCACCGGCATCAAGGTGTCCAAGCTAGTCAAGATTTTTCTTCTAATGTTTGTCGACGATGTTCTCATCATGACGAAAGCTGACCTGGTGGAATGGACTGTTATTCAGGATACTCTTCTACATTTCTGCTCGGTTTCAGGGCTTTCCATCAATCACTCAAAGTCTTCTGCCCACCACTGGGGGCTCTCGGCCTCGGAACTACTTCGATTTAAAGACTTCTTCAACTTCACCTTTATAGATTTAAAGGAGGGCTTCAGATATCTAGGATACCAGCTAAAGATGGGTGCTACTCTCCCCACTGACTGGCGCTGGTTAGTGGTTATCTTTGAAAAAAAAATTGATTTTTGGTGTAACAAGTGGTTGTCCATGGGGGGCAGATTTATCTTGATTAAAGCAGTTTTAGAAAGCATCGTTGTATTTTGGATGACCCTGGAGCGGATCCCAAACAAAATCACCTCTATTCTTCGCAGTTTAGCCTTCAATTTTCTTTGGAATGGGCGGGCTGGTAAACGCCGTATACACCTTTGCAGCTGGGAGACTCTTTCATTACCCCGTAGAATGGGGGGTTGGGGTTTTAAAAACCTCCACACCTTCAACACTGCTCTCCTGGCAAGCTCTTGGTGGAGAGCAGTCACCAAAGGTAGTATCTGGCACCGTATTATAATTGATAAATACTTGGGATCTCTGCCCCTCTGTCATTGGATTCGAAGGGCCAGCTTCCAGACCAAGAGGGCTTCTTCAATCTGGAAAGGCCTGGTCGCCTCCACCCCTGTGATACTTCATTGGCTTAGGTGGAAGCCCGGTACAGGAAAATAAATTATTATCGGAAAGGATAAAATTATCGGGCTGGAGGAGAGCGCTCTCCTTTCTTCCTCCTTGTGCGCCCAGCTCAGTACTCTCAACATCAAGACTCTTTCCGATGTCAGATTGTCTGGTGTTACAACACTATCGGATCATTGGATGGGTAGCAGAGAGCTGGCACTTCTTGGCTCTTGGGCGGCTGAGTGGACTTTCTTTATTATAGCTCTCAGAAGTGCTGGTATCACTCTTTCGACAGAGCCAGACTCGCTGCTGTGGGCAGGAGGGGATGCTTCGGGTACTCTTTCGGTTAGAAACTTGTATGCTGCAATTCAATCACAGAGATTACACTCCCTTGACGACTCCTGGTTTTTCCAGCTCTGGAAATGGACAATTCCACTTAAGCTAAAACTTTTTCTCTGGCTCGCGGGGAAAGCCAAGATTCTTACTTGGGATGGACTGCGACGGCGTGGTTGGGAGGGGCCCGGCATTTGCCTACTCTGTCGCTACTCAAGTGAAGATGTCCATCATATTCTCATCCATTGTGAATTTGCGAGGGAGGTTTGGTCGCGAATTCTTCTGCATCTTACTCTACCTTTCAACTGGAACTGGGAAACATTATCAGAGTGCTTTCAACAGTGGGTTAACCATAAAACTCCCCCTGTCGGCCTGGCTGCCATTATCTGCTGGCAACTTTGGTTAGATAGGAACAGGGTGACCTTCGAGGACCGGCCACCAAACCTTCAATCCGTTGTCCTCAAAGTACTACACTCATTCAAATGGACACAAGCCCCGGTAGTATTTCATCTTCACAAAGCTGTCGAGATCAAACTACCTGTGGGATACACGCTCGCTTGCTTCGATGGTGCTGAGCAAGCAGGTTGCTGTGGAGCTGGTGGTTTCTTCAAATCCACTCAAACAAGGATCACCAAATGGTTTTTTAGCTGTGGAAGGGGCACGAACACAAAAGTTGAACTCTTGGCGCTTTGGTCCACCCTCTACTTAGCTACTTCCTGGTCTGTTAAACACTTAATTGTTTTGGGTGACTCGAGTGTAGTCATTAATTGGATCATTGGTAAATCAAACCTCCGTTCTGTCCACATAGAATGTTGGAAACAGAAAGCTCTGGTGCTTTCTAAGCTCTTCGATGATGTCAACTTCCAACATGTTCAGAGAGCTCACAATTGTGAGGCGGACACACTCTCCAAGCGTGCTCTCAAGGAGGAGGTTGGTAAACTCTCCATCTTCCATAGCGACGACGGTGTGGACAGTCCCTCGACTCAACTTAACATATTTTGACGGCGGTTGGCATCACTCCTGGACATGGAATGCTCTTTACTGCTTTCAACTTACTGTGAATGCTGGGGTGATTGTGATGGATCCAGGAGCTGATTTCATTTATACATTCTTCCTGTGACAGTGGGGTGTACGTGATAAATCAATGTGCTGACCAACTGCCTTCTACGGTGACAGCGGAGGGCTTGTGATAGATCCATGTTCAGATTACTTGCTTCTGTGTTGGCTGTAAATGGCTGTGTATATGGCTGTTACGTTTCTATCACTGTGTTGATAGATATATGGCTGGGAATGGAATCGATCTACTGACCGATGACGGTTTGTCATTGTCCGCTGGTCCGACACATATATGGCTGTGTTTTGGAATCGATCGGCTGACCGATGACTATTTGTCATTGACTACTGGTCCGACAATGTAAAAGAGTTTATACCTTTATAAATTTGAGTTAATTTTTCCCTGGAAAAAAAAAAAAAACTGCTGTAATAATTGTTTCATAAATGTAAATTGAATTTTTCTGAAACGTTATGGCAAACACTAATCCCCGGGAAGGAAGAGACAGAATGTCAGCGTGCCAGTGAATGTAGAATGCATGAGGATATCCACAATTTCACCCAGAATATATGAGGAACATTACAATTTGACAGACAGAGCGTTTATGCAGGAAATATAAGAATAAAACAGTGAAATGTCAGCGCAGAGTGTATGAGGATATCCATGATTTCACCCAGAATATATGAGGATAACAATGAATGGTCATACAAATTATATAACTAATATCTACGATTGTCATACAGAATTTTTGTGAAGAAAATATAAGGAATACAACAACGAATTGTCAACGCAGAAAGCATAAGAATATCAACGATTAACATACAAAATAGGCAACGCATAGAAACGATTTGTCAGACAACCCTTTTATACATTTTTGAGAAATTGATCATAAGGAGCAACTAGAAAGGATTCAAGATGTCTTTCTATACATTAAAAATCAAGCTAAAATCACAATGGTAAGTAGGGATATCATGCTAAAATCGTAGTGGTAAAAATCATGCTAAAATCACAGTGGTAAAATCATGCTAAGTAACAATAAAATCCAAAACTAGAATGATGTGTAAATAACAATAAAGATCCTATAGAAAAATTATAGCGCATGCGCATTGCGCACTCCAAGTACTAATGATGCAGTCATCACGCAGTAATCAGAGATCTGGAAGCACAGAGCAATGAAGTGGAAACATAGAGCAATGAAGAGGAAACATAGAGCAATGAAGTGGTAATCCAACCAGAGATCTGGAACGCAATGAAGTGAAAACGTAGAGCAATGAAGTGGAAATGAGAGATAAATTTAGGGTTAAAACAAGGTGTAAAAGCATGGTGTAAACGCACGCTGAAAACTCAAGTGAAAACAGAGGGTGTCGAGATTACAACTCAAGGGAAAATGTAGAGGAAATCACTACAAATAAACCATGGGCAGATGAATGATCCTACACTTATTATCAATGCACAAGAAAGCAGGGCATTTGAATCTAAATCTTTAACACCGGAGTAAAAGACAATCGATTTGACTCCTGGACGACTGCTCAGGCATAGAATAATAACTTAAAGGATCAAGGAATAAAGGATAAAAACACAAATCTGCATCCAGATCTTCCCCGTGGAGAAGCAAATAATGAAATAAAAGAGCAATCAAGGAATAAAGAAAATGCAAGCAGGAGATACAAGAGTGCAGGAAAGGTTTTGATTCTGGGGCTCATTCTGTCCACGTGCAAGTCGACAGTAACTCGGAAATGAAGGATAATGTGGATAACACGGGTTTTTACTTAATGAATCAAGCGACAAGGGGATTACAATTACCATAGAAATGCATGTGAAAGGAAAGCTCTTGTAAATGAAATATTCATCCGAGTACAGTAAAATAAACATGTGTAAATTAAACTGCATTGCAATCAACAACTTTAACAAGTGTACCTTAGCCAAATGCGAATGTTCCAAAGTTGTTGTCCCGTGCGCGCTCCATCCAGCTCCCACTTTCTAACCGATGTGAACTCACTGGTACCTCCCATCCAACGCTATGGATACTCTTCTTCCCCTGATCCCCCAGAGCCACAAAGGGGCCGTGCACACAATACCAAAGAATGCTAGCACCCAGCTTGCCTCGCAAGGTCGAGTTACCACTCGTTACCTAAGATGAGTATCCCAAACCCCACAAGAGAAAGTTCAACCAACATAAAATTTCAGCAGCGTAACATTACACAAGCCATATGTCATCCACACTCCTTCTTCACCATCCCTTTTATAGAGTTTTCTTAGTCATTAGTTTCACAAAACCCTCATTAGATTCTTTTTTTATTTAATTAAATCTGAAAAAAATCCTCTATACACATGTCGCCAGATCCCCTAGTTGCACCAGAAAATCAATTTTATTAATTAATTAAATAATCTTATTTTCTCATCCACCTAAAAGCATTCCTAAAAACGCTCCTCGGTGTCCCAAAATTCTCTTACAATTCTTAAATGACTTACACCTTACTTAATTCCAAGTTTAGTTCATAAATATAATGTTCCAAAGGCTAGATTCCTTACTAAGTTAGGCATTCATATTTTTCTTTATGTTTCCCCTTTTCTTTAAGTTTGTAATATACCAGATATAAAAAGTATGCAGAACAGAAATAAAATTCTAGAAATGGAAGAATAACAACAATATAACCAGAATAATCACCACAATAACATTGAAATGATATAAGAATAACAACAAAAATAACTCTTCGATTCTGAGAGCAATGTTCACAGGCCTCTTCGAGGGGGAAACCTCCAGTCGAGAAGAGCTCTATTACAATAATCTCCAAGCCAGGGTTCTCATACCCTAGACTCCTATTTATACTAAATATGTCTATCAAAAGAAACATCTAGAGGAAGATCCTTCTAGAAGCAGAAGCTTCTATTAGGTCTTCTTACGTTTGACTTATTCTATTTTATTGCAAGGCCTTATTAATATTGACCTTTATTACATCCGAATATATTGTTCTACCTATGTGCAGGTTAGGACCCTAACATGTCCTCCCCCTTAAAAACAACCTTGTCCTCAAGGCTTGAGATGTGGAAATTGTTGTAGAATGGTAGTTGGTTCCCAAGTGGCATCTGCTAGAGTTGTATCTTTCCACTGGATTAGCACTTCCTTGATGGTTCTCTGACGCAGGCAATGCTCACGCTGGTCCAAAACTGCTTGTGGTTGTATCCAAATAGATCCTTCTTCAGCTAACTCAGGAAGGTTGGTTTGAATTAGGCACTTAGTTCCGATCACCTTCTTTAAGCAGGAAACATGAAAAATAGAATGTAGCTTCGAATGACTAGGCAAAGCTAACTGATAGGCCACCTATCCCACATGCTTGAGAACTGTATAAGGACCATATAATTTGGGTGCTAGCTTCTGACAATGCTCGACCTTGAGGGAATTGTGCTTGTAAGGTTGTAGGCAAAGAAACACTTGATCCCCTTCTTCAAATTGACATTCAGAGAGACCTTAATCTGCTTGTTGATTCATGTGATTCTGTGTCATGACCAAATTCTCTTTGAGGGTATGGAGAATAGCCTCTTTAACTATAAGTGTTTGGTCAACCGCATGGACCTTCGAGAAACCAGGTAAGTGTGAGAGAACTGAAGGTTGTTTATGTCCATATACCGCTTTAAAAGGAGTCATGCATGTAGTTGTATGGTATGAAGTGTTGTACCACCATTTAGCTAGGGGTAACCATTGAGCCCATTGATTTTTCTTTTCCGAGGTAAGACACCTAAAATATTTTTCCAAACACTTGTTGACAACTTTTGTTTGACCATCATTCTGGGGATGATAAGTTGTACTGAGATGAAATTGGGTGCCTTGTAGCTTAAACAGTTCTTGCCAAAAATTGCTTGTGAAAGTGGGGTCGCAATCAGAAACAATAGAGTGTGGCATGCCATGGAGCTTGAAGACCTGATCCATGAAAATTTGAGCCACCGTGGGTGCTGTAAACGGGTGTTGAAGAGCGCAGAAATGAGCATACTTGGAAAGGCGATCAACAACCACCATGGTGACTGATTTATTTCCTGATTTGGGTAAGCCTGTAATAAAATCCATAGAGATGTCCTTCCAAATAGCAGGTGGAATCGAGAGTAGTTTTATTGTGCCTAGAGATTTGATTGTTTCACCCTTGTTGTGTTGACACACATCACATTCGATGAAAAAATTACGAACGTCCTGTTTCATACCATCCCAGAAAAAAAAAGGTTTGACCCTGTCATAGGTTTTGGTGAACCTAGAGTGCCCTGTTGTCAGTGTAGCATGAAGCTCAGAAAGTACCATGGATTTAATCTTTGATTGTTTACTTAAATACAAATGGTCTTTGTATCGAAGCTCATCATGGAGCTAAGAGTACCCTGGGGGAGTTGGAGCACTGGACTGTAATTGTTGGATCAGCTGTGAACTTTTGGGATCTTGCAGCCATTCCCGACGAACAACTTGGAGCCAATCTGGTACAATGAAGGAAAGAGAAAAAAGGGATCCTTCATATTCATTTTTGCGGGAAAGTGCATCTACAACCACATTTTCTTTGCCTTTCTTGTAAAAGATCTCAAAATCATAGCCAAATAGCTTAGTTACCCATTTTTGTTGCTCTGGGGAGGAAATGTGTTGTTCCAAAAAAATACTTGAGGCTTTGATAGTCTGTCTTAATTTGGAAGCATTGCCCCAATAGATAAGGGCACCACAAATCAATGACATGTAGAATAGCCAGCATTTCCTTTTCATAGATAGATTTTCCCAGATTTCTTTCAGATAGTTGCTTGCTGGTAAAGGCCAAAGGCCGACCCTCTTGCATAAGGACAAAACCAATTCCTTTCCATGAAGCATCACACTTCAAGACAAAGGTCTTTGTGAAATCCAGAAGGGATGGGACTGGAGTGGTGCACATGGCCATCTTGAAGGTTTGAAAATCTTGAGCAACAACTGGAGTCCAAGTGAAAGAGTTCTATTTTAGGAGAGCAGTGAGAGGTGCTGCAACCTTTCCGTAATTCTTAACAAACTTGCGATAATAACTTGTTAAGCCCAGAAATCCACGCAATCTTTTGAGAGTCTTTGGGTGAGGCCAGTCTTGCATAGCTTCAATCTTTTTAGGATCCACCATGAGACTATCCTTGCCAACTAGATGACCCAAGTACTCTATTTCTGAGGCGCCAAAAACACATTTAGATTGTTTCAGGAAAATTTGGTGTTGAGAGAGTAGATGGAGAAGTTGATCCACATGAGAAAGATGCTATGTCCAGGTATTTCTATAGATGAGGATATCATCAAAGAAAACTAATACAAAATGATGGAGAAAAGGATGGAAGACATGATTTACAAGGCTTTGGAAGGTGGAGGGGGCATTAAACAAGCTAAGGGGCATGACCAAAAACTCATAGTGGCCCTCATGAGTTCTAAAGGCAGTCTTGGGAATGTCTACCTCTTTCATATGTATCTGGTGGTAGCCTGAATGAAGATCAAGTTTAGTAAAGAATTGGGCGTCGCTTAGTTCATCCAAGAGGTCATCAATGACATGAATGGGAAATTTGTCTTTAATGGTAAGTTTGTTGAGGGCATGGAAGTCAGGACACATTCGCCAAGAACCTTCTTTATTCATGACCATGACCACAGGAGAAGAGTAGGGGATCGTACTAGGGCAGATACTGCATGCATTAAGGAGTTCCTGGACCATTTTCTTAATTTCATTTTTTTGGGAAAAGGGGTGATGATACAGACAAATATTGGGAGGAAGGCTTTTGGGTACAAGGGGAATGGAATAATCATGAACACCACGTGAAGGAGGGAGTCCCTGGGGAGTGGAAAAGATCACTTGATTTTTATAAAGGATGGCTTGGAGGTCTTGCGGCACCGAGAATGTTTCTGTTGCTTGGATGGCATGGAGTTGAGCAATAACACCAGAATGATCATTTTTGAGCAGCTTTTCCATGCGATGGGAACTAATGATCTCAAGTGAACTGACGATGATTCCTTGGAACTTATATTGGTGGCCCTCCTGGTCAAATTGCATGGTTAATTCCTTAAAATCCATGAGAATGGGACCCATAGTCCTTAGCCAGTCTGCACCCAACACAATGTCACACCCACCCATGTCTATGGAAAACATATGAGATTTCAAGTGGTAGTCACCAATTTGGAGACACACATTTTCACAACGCCCTCCACATTTCATGGAGCCACCATTGGCAATCATGATTTGGAAATTATTAACAACATGGATGTAGTAATGAGTTTTTTGGGCAATGTGGCGATGAATACAATTATGTCTTCTTCCAATATCAACCAGAATGATGACCTTCTGATGCTTGATGTAACCGATTAACTTGAGGGTTTGGGGAGCAGAGAAGCCAGTGAGAGCATTGAGGGAAATGACTGGTTCTACTTAGGGAGGGTCTGAGGGAGGGGTTATGTCGGGGGTTTCAGGTGACTCAGACACAAGGGGAGTTTCAATATCCTCTTTCAAAATATCCTCGAAGATGGCCATAAACAACTTTTGTTCCTTACACTTGTGGCCCGAGAAATATTTTTCATAACAATTATAACAAAGGCCTTTGAGTTGGCATTCAACCATTTTTTCCCTAGTCAATTTTTGGATCTTTAGCGGAGCAGAGGGAGTAGTGGGATTTACTGGTTTAGGGAGAGGGATAAAGGAGGGTTTTTTATTTTGAGAAGATACAACCTGTTGTGCTTCTTTATCTCTTATAGTAGCCTCCACCCAAATCTGAGGCTGAGCCATTAGGACATGGGCCCAAATCTCATCCTTGAGCCCACTGATAAAACATTCTCAGAAAAAGGCATCATACATGCCCTCTGTCCGAAAATATAGGCGCTCAAAGGTAGCTATAAAGTCTTCCATTGTTCCTGATTGTTTCAACTTTGTCGAATGACCCAAATGGTTGGTGTTAGTTTCAAAGCGTTCATAAATCTCTGCCACAAAGTGTGTCCAAGCAATATACCCTTGACGAGAAGTTTTATCCATTGCCACCATTTCCAACGTTCTTGTTCTAGATGGAGAAAACCATATCGGAGTTTTTCCAAGTCATTTGTAATGCCATATAAAGAGAAATAATGTTCCATTTGGGTTACCCAACCAGTGGGGTCTGAGCCATCAAATTTGGTCACATCCACCCACAAAAGGCGTAGGTCACGTTGAAAGTGATGGTATGAAAGTTATGGGAATGAGAGGAATGGTCACCTTCTGTATGTGGAGGTGAGGAAGAGGAAGGGTTATCTGTAGGGATATGCAGTTTGGTGCAGAGTGCCGAAAAGACAGATTCAAGATAGGTGGTGCAGTCTTGTTTGATTTCCTCCATTGGGGATTGCATGGTTGTATTGATGGTGACAACATTGGCACTGAGTTGTTTCACTTCTTGTTGGGTCTCGATGAGACCAGATTGAAAGGTGTTGAAGCGAGCTTCCAAGTCTTGGCTACGGGTATGGGCCATGAGGATGGGGGAACTGAAAAGGGGTAGGCGGGGTCAAAAATTTTGCCGAAAAAATGATATGGATGAATGTGATAAGGGAAAAGAGATGAATCTAATGGAATAGGTCTCAAATAATGGTGAACAAATTTTTTTACACCTGCGAAGTTATACTCTGGTCTGAATAATAATGCAGAGAGGAAATGCTCAAATGATTAAATAGAAAGAAATGTGTATTTACTTGGCAACCCGAACACAGTTGCACGGAAATAGATCTTGTCTGTTTCAATTTGTTTAGGTTTCTGTCGCAAGGGTTAGGTATTCAAGGGTTCTACAGACAAGGGTTTTACCTGTGCTATAGCTCTCTGATATACATGCGGGGTCCAACAATAGTACTCAGCCCAATATCTCAAGGTACTAACTAAGGAGGATAGACCGTACCCTTAGCCGTACTACCCAACTACCAAGGTACTAGAGAGTATCTTCCTGAGTGTTGTTCTCAGTGGAACTATAGCAATCAAGCGATCGATCAATTTATCTAAAGAGGGCTTCAAGAAATCTAGGTCGATCCGTACACAAGTGTTGTTTGATGCGCTACCACTTGAAGGGGTACCAGCAGGGGTTACAAGGGTGGCCAACATATGTGTGCTTAATAACCACTTGTATTTCCAGCATGTATGAATCCCTCAACTGCGGGTTTATGCATGTAATGACATATCTTTGTGGCTTAAAGACGTTGGAATATGTTTCTACCCTGGAAAAAAATTACCCACAATTTCCGACAAGGAAAGTTCTCTGATACCACTTGTAATATGTCATATATAAAAAGTATGCAGAACAGAAATAAAATGCTAGAAATGGCAGAATAACAACAATATAACTAGAATAATCACTGCAATAACACTGAAATGATATAAGAGTAACAACAAAAATAACACTTTGATTTTGAGAGCAATGTTCACGGGCCTCTTCGAGGGGGAAACCTCTAATCGAGCAGAGCTCTATTACAATAATCTCCAAGCTAGGGTTCTCATACCCTCGACTCCTATTTATACTAAATATGTCTATCAAAAGAAGCATCTGGAGGAAGATCCTTCTAGAAGCGAAAGCTTCTATTAGGTTTTATTACATTTGACTTATTCTATTTTATTGCAAGGCCTTATTAATATTGACCTTTATTACATCTGAATATATTGTTCTACCTATGTGCAAGTTAGGACCCTGACAAAGTTTATCTTTTTCTTTAAGTTTCCATTTTCTTTTAAGTTTCCCCCTTTTTCCTTTTTAACTAAAAATAAATTTCGTCAGTGTAGATAAAAACAACCATTTACCCTTTTAATAAATTTAACCCTCCATTATAATTTTTTTACTTTAATAATTAAGTTTGAATTTCTTACCCCCTTCTTGTTACATGTTTATTTATTTATTTTTCTTTAACCACATGTTCTACTTAGAGCTAGGTTTTAAATTTACTAGGCTTGGAAATTTGTTTAAGGGAAAAATTATTATTAAAATTTACTTATCACATCATTCATTTTAAAGACGACCAGGTCCTAAGGAGGCATAATTTTCTAGGCACTGGGTTTATTAACTTATCATAGTTAAAAACATGATGTGCCCTTCAGGACGCACTACGTGCTCCAAGGGTGCCACTCGCCTCTGTTACACCTCAATATTGCTCACTTTGATAAGTGTCGTAAGTGTCGCGTGATCCTCTCAACTGTCGCAAGTGTCGCATGTCGGTCACAAGTGTCGCAAACATCAAAAAAAGCATACTTCTAGGATGATGACACCAAAGAGACATTTAGAATACCTCAGACACTTGATTTGGAGGAAGGAGAATGATTAACTAAAGTCAAGGAACTCTTACCACCTGAAAGGAGCTCTTAACTAGGGTTTTGAAGGTGAGCGCTCCCCTGCATCAGCCTTAGGAGCGTTGGCGCTCCCCTATAAGGGCTTAGGGAGCGTTATAACGCCCAACTGCCCCTTTGAAGGAGCGCTATCCATCCTTGGAGAGCTGGTGCTCCCCTCAAGCTTCCTAGGGAGTGCTATAGCGCCCTGATGCCCCTTTTGAGGGAGCATTGTCTAATCTGGGTAGTGGTTGGTCCATTGAGGAGAATAAGGGAAGGATCTTTCAAGTTTGGAAGGCAGTTGCATTCGAATTCTTGGTTCAATCTGAAGATCCTTGATCTAATTAGGGAATTCCTCAACTTACCCTAAAGATACCTCAAGAGGTTAAGCCTCTCTTAACCCATATAAGCAGGCTCTATGATGGTGAGAAAGGGGAAGAATTGCTAGCATGAAACCTATGATCTCATAGGAAACACACAGTCAGCTGAAGGAGAGTGATCAGTGAATTTTTTATCATCTAGGTCATGGATCTTTCGAGGAAGGGTTAGAAAAAGGGGACTTGACGAAGCTGTCGCATTCGCATCTATGATTGTAAGTACTGTTGTCGTTATTCTCATTAATATGACATGCTTGGCCTGTTTCTTTCTAGTTTGTGTCTGATCTTACATGAACTTATCATTGATAGATAGATCTATTTTCAAGATAATATCAATAGAGTAGGAAGTGGTCGTACTTTGTTTGTTTACAGGACTCATCGAGGAGCGAGAGTTTGGAGATCGACTCAGAGTGGGCAGGGACAAACGTCGATAAAGAGGTACTTCTATTCTCCTTCCTTCTCATGCATTAGTTTGTATAGATTTGAAAGGAAGTCAGTGTCCATGTTAAGCACTTTCTATCTTAGAGTTAGGGTCTAGCTCTTTGAGGCAATCTACCTATCCGCAGGGAGATTTTCCTACAACAACCTCCTTCTATTTTCTTTACGTGATGTGCCCTTCAAGACGCACTACATGCTCCAAGGGTGCCACTTGCCTCTTTTCATTTTCTTTGTGCGATGTGCCATTCAAGACACACTACATGCTCCAAGGGTGTCACTCGCGTCTTGACTGAATTTGGTAGATGCGAAACCCCTGGAGTCAATACTCCATCAGATGATCTTGTGGGAGACTAAGGGTCTCTAAGAAATAATGACCCTACCTTATTGCGCACCCCTTAGAATCATCATTAGTGACTATCACAGTCTTCCCTCATGACATCGTGGGTCTTATCGAACTATGTAATCGTTAACCTACAGTTTGAGCCACATTGAGAGTGTTAGTAGGTTGTGGCAGGGCGACTGCCACACATCTCCCTTAATGTATCTAGTTGTCATGCGTGACCCCTCTACTCCAAATGTGAGTCTGGTTGACAAGTTATCGTCAACCTGCATCCATCAACAAATCATGTCAGCAATAATAATCAATCATCATAACATCTAATCATATGTACATATGTCACATCAACAACATTCAAACCCTAACAGTGCACTTCGTGACTTGCACCGAAGTCCAAGGGGTATCATCGATGCCTCTACATCCTCAATGTCCAGAGTCCTGCACACTCAGGAGAACCCAATCAATAACACCTGTCTATGTAAATACAACAAAATAACATATCATCAAATCCACAATATCTCAAAATAATAATCAAAACAACCAATAATATAATAACCCGAATCACTTGCACACAAGTGTCCACAAATAATAAGTTCTCTCAGTGCACGGAAGAGGGAGATGTTACATTGGCACTGAGTCGTGACAATATTTCATGCAATTCTATTGGAAGCAATAAAACAAAGAGAGATTATCATGTATACAAATTATAATTAAATAATTATCATAAATTCATCTTAACCTTATACTTATTAAACACCAAAGATAAAAAGAAAGGTGTAATCTTTTAAAAATCTTATATTTTTCACACATTCAACATTTTGTAAATTTTGCACCCAACCGAGTGAACATTAATAACAAATTCATCAACATGATCATTGGTTGCATTGTGACATCTCTAATGTTTGAGTAGCTTATGCTCCTCTTCTGATATGCTACCACTGAGCATGAACTCTAGTTTTCACATCACTACAAATGAACAACCACCTAGGAACTCAATGATAAAACATCTCAAATATCATATCATGTAGGCACCTCAATGCTTTAAAAAAAACTTGAACTCACTATTATACAATATCAATGATAGAAAATCTCAAATATCATATCATGTAGTCACCTCACTTCTTTTTTAAACTCACTATTATACAATATCACTATTATACCTATCGATATAATTCTAATATTATAATTTTTTTAAATGATAATTTACCTTTAAGGCAAAGGTAAATCTAAAATAAGTTTAATCTACTCATATACATTCATGCATTTAAGTGAAAAATAACATTTGTTAGTATTATTTATCGATATAATTCTAATATTATAATTTTTTTAAATGATAATTTATTTTTAAAGCAAAGGTAAATTTAAAATAAGTTTAATCTACTCATATACATTCATGCATTTAAGTGAAAAATAACATTTGTTAGTATTATAATTGAATTTTCCCCAAAGTGACATTAACATTCAATATATCAGGAAACTCTATGTAGGAAAATAACATTTTCATTGAAGCTTGAATTTGGGGGTAGTCTTTTTTTAATTTCGGGTGGGAATCTAACAACACAATTGTTGAACAAATCTCAATTTTGTAATGCTTAAATGACATTTTTGAATGCATACATCAATTCAACATCTTCAAAAACTCCAAAGAACCCTAATATGTAATCTATAAACTTATGACTAGATTTTGGGCAAAACTCTTAAAAAAAAAATGCAAACACAATCTTTGAATTTAAATTTGTACTAAACCATATCCTAATAAATATAATACTAATTAAGCCAGAAGACATTTCCTTTAGAAGAGCTTATGTTTTGATGCTACTTGTGAATTGTTTGGTCCATTTAAATCCATTGGATGACCATTCGCAAGTTATTTATCATTAATCTCGTAATGTCATAATATTATCATGTGATTTTCAATGTGCTTTTTACCCTATGCTCAAACTCAAAAGTTAAAATAAATTTTTAATAATAAACAAAAGTAATATTTTTGTTAAATTTTATTTATGATTTTTTTTTTTTAAATTCATGGTGTTTAAAAATAAACAAAATAAATATTATTTTGTTAAATTTTTTAAATTAATAATTATAATTATCTATTTAAATTAATTATATATATTTATAAAATAATATTTTTTTCATCAAATACATAAACCATATTATTTATTTTGTTAAATTAATAATTATAATTATCTATTTAAATTAATTATATATATTTATAAAATAATAATTTTTTTATCAAATACATAAACCATATTAAATTCTGATTTCATTTTATTAATCATTTATTTTAAACATATTTTAAACATAAACAGGACACTCAACATATTAATCATTCACCAAAACTCAACTTAGTGCATCTCAAAACTCAACTGTGGAAACAATTACAAGAAGATGGAAGATTAGAGGAGTTGCAAGAAAAGGAGGATAGGGTCCACATGGAAATGGAATAATTGAAACATAGACAAAATACCTTGTCACTACCTGAAAAAATTAAGACAACTGCAAAAATGTAGAGTCTACAGCTAGAGGAAAAGGCAGTGCAGGAAGAGAATATTGCAAGGAAAGCTCAGTTGGAGCCTCTGTAGGAAAAGGCTGAGAAGTTGGTCATGGATATCGACGCAACAAAATAAAAATTGGAACAAATAAGCTTCAAGGGGGGGAAATTATTGAAACCCCCAGTAATCACGCATATGGTAGACGCCATGGTGAAAAGGAGAAACTAGGCTTAGGGTCAATTCCAACAAATGAAAAAGATGTATGAAGCATTGGCACATGTAGTGAAAGAGGTAAGAGTTAGTGAGTGAATCAGGACAAGTCACGATTTCATTGTTGGGGGCATGTTGGAATAGGCCAATTTTGGGACAAAATCAAGGAAGTTTTGAAGGAATCAATGAAGCACTGAAAAATGGGGAGCACGTCGGAAACATAGGAAAACCAACACCGAGGAAAAGCAGTTACAAAGTGGACAAACTACTAGGAAGTAGTTGGAAAGTGGACAAGCCTTGAATTGGAGAACGGTTGGATCATGGACCAAATGAGATTAAGTAATTTGGAAAGTGGACAAACCTAATCCACTTAGGTTTATGGTTTTTGTAAGGGAGTTTGTCCCATTTTTTTGTATAAGTAGAATGTATTAGGATTGTGGAAAAGGTTGTTTTTCATTGATTGGTTGGTTAGAAGTTCTCAATTTTGTTAAGACTATTGCGATATGTGGAGATCGATTGTAATGGAGGAAGAATTGTATAGTGAGCGACACTGGATATTGGATGAAGATTAGTAAAGAGTCGAAGTGACTCATCTTTGTGGATGTAGCCCAAGGAGGGGGTGAACCACGATATATCTCGGTTATGTGTGAATGTGTTGGCCCTTGGTTGATGGAAGAAAGAGAAGATTAAGGAAGAAATATGAAGTACGAACTACACGGAAGGAACAATGACTAAGAATGGGTCGAAGTGGTTAAAGAAGCAGAAAAGAACGAGCGAAGTAAGGGAAAACAAGTCATTGAACGAGAAGATCAAGGAAGATAGATCAACAAGGAAATATGGATCATGGACAATTCAGAAAGAAGAAGAATACGTCAACGAGTGATTTGGAATACCTCGTGGAAAAGAAGGAAAGACAGGCTAGCGAAGCCCTGAAATTACGGGTCAAGTGGAACTAGGGTTTTAGACATCTAGGGTTTTGACACCTAGAATATTTCCATGTAATGTATAAATAAAGGTCAAGGAGAGTCGAGAGGGTTGGTCAATAATTGGGAGTTCGTCATTGTGGGTTAAGAGAGTGATTATTGTTGTTGCGTGAGGAGAGTATTGTGTTGCGAGAGCATTACTATATTGTAAGATCTTCAACTTGGTACAAAGATCAACCCTACAGCTGGGTGCACAGGGAAGGGAGAGAAGGAGAGAAAGAGAGAGAGATATGCAAGCTAAGTGTGTAGATAGAACTATATGTTTTCATATAATATATCAAGAAACACAGTTCTGTGGACATAACCCTAGGGAGAGGGTGAACCGCATACATCTTGTTGTCCTCTTTGGTTGATGTTGTGTTCTTTTCTTTTTGTTATTTTGTTGTTGCATTATTGTGCTAGATCTGAGATATAACTGTGCAAAGTAGGCTTAAGTTGGTAAAGAATAACTAGCTCTCTATGTGTTGTTTGGATCCTCTTTGAATTTCCTCTGGTTGTAGACACTTGTGTCTTGAAACCCCCTATCACTACTTCGGGTGAGACTGCATCTGTTCCGTAGGTGTTGTCGAAAGGGCCAGTAGTTAGGAATTTTTGGTGTTCTATTAGATTTGAACCCTGGGTTGTAATGATCCCAAGCCATTATGCAAGGATCTTCACTGTTTTGGTGTCTTTTTAAAACTTTTTCTGAGTGAGGTATTTCGTCAAACACTTTGATGATCTACCTTTTAGATGTGTTTATATGTGTGTATGCAGCAAAAACTAGAAAGAGATACCCATGGAACATACCTCAACCATATGCAATAAGATAGACAAGACAAAACATCTCAATTCTTCTTTATTCATAAAATAGAGAAACCTGCTACAATGAAGATGTCGATCTAGAATGATCAACAGATAGCCAAGAAGATAGACAATAGATAAGATCTGCTACAAAATTCTGTCGCTAATACAAAATATGCCTCCAAAGGTTGAATGAGAAATGAAGATCAATACAAGCATATCCGAATGCTAAACTCTCCAGCTGAAGAATGCCACACTCCAATAGAAGGTTGAAACCCTCAATAACTCGGCTCTGCTGCCAAAAGTGTCCAATCAACCTAATAAATATGCCAACTGATAGATCGGGTGATGATAAGAACAACCCAGGTGATCAAATCTCCAAGATCCCTCTCAATCTCTGTAGATATGAAATCCCCCACTGAATGGTGCGCCCCACTAGATGACTGAAACCATAGATAATTCGGCCCTGCTGCCAAAAGTGTCCAATCACCCTAATAAATATGCCAACTGATAGATCGGGTGATGGTCAGAACAACCCAGGTGACCGAATCTCCAAGATCCCTCTCAATCTCTGTAGATCTGAAATCCCCCACCGAATGGTGCACCCCACTGGGTGACTGAAACACTAGATAATTTGGACCTACTGAAGAGGCCTCCAAATACTCTGAAAATATCCAGAAATATAGATCTGGACACTGCAAGTCACTAGGTAAAGTCTCAGGGTCAGATCTGACGTGTAACCCCTCCAAACGGACTAGATCTGGATCTCAAAAACGCCCTCCCTCTCTTCAATTCGCTCCACTGCTCAAGAAATAATCTGAGCCATAAAACTGTCTTAGAAAGCACTAGATCTAATGTCCAAGGCCATCAAATGAAAGCCCAAGTGATAGAATCCTCAACGGCTTTGCCAATCTCCTACAATGAATCTCTCTCCAAAGATGGTGTGCCCCGCTTGCTGGAATCCCTCAACTGGTGCACCCTCTCTCTATCTACACATGAAACTGATGTAGAATCCTCCTACGACTGAGTAGATCTGGAAATAGAATGGTGTGGGAGAATATTGCATCTCCGAGACCAAGCTTGGGACAAGATAGGTGGAATCTTTCACCACCGAATCGTTCTCTAGGGTTTGTTACGTCAAAACCCTCAAAACCCCCAATATTGGGCTCACTAGATAGAAGCTAGAAATGAAAATAAGATCATACATGAATGAATGAGAAGAGGTCCTTGCCTTTCCTTTATACATTTTGGCTCACCTTGTCCCTCCAAAGTGACTTTCATTTTATTAATATTTAATTAATTAATTAACCTTTTTACCTTTGAAAAGTTCCTTATCTCTCCTTGTGGCTTCCCTGTCCACTGAAAGTCACTTCTAGCCATCCCATCCTGTAGTGTTGCTCCTCCCAATTCCAATGAGCTATTACACTGAGAGGTTCCTCCAAGTAATGTGCCCAAAATGACCTCTTCAGTGAATTCCATTGACTTATAGCTCAAAATAG
>SNQJ01S0115976.1:10345-27949 GCA_010110895.2 Picea sitchensis | reverse complement strand
TACATTTCAGAGAGCCATGAACATGTCCTTTAGGGGATTAATAAACAAGTGTGTAGTAGTATATCTAGACAATGTTATAGTCTATTCTAAGAACAAATGATATCATATTTCTCACTCGACCTAGATTTTTGAAAGGTGTAGGAAATATGGCATATCTCTAAATCCAAAGAAGACCATCTTTGGTGTAACATGGGAGAAAATATTAGGTCAAGTCATCTCTAAATATGTAATTAACATTTATCCTAAGTGTTTTAAGGTAATTTCCCAACTCCCTCTTCTGCATAACAAGAAATCCATGTAGTCTTTCTTCAGGAAAATTAATTTCGTGAGAAAATTTATTCTTGATTTTGCAAAAATAATCAAACCGTTACAGAAAATGATACGTAAAGATGCATAATTTAAATGGAAGAAGGAAGAAAGGGAAGATTTTGACAAAATCAAGGTTGTTATTTCTCAAGCACTAGTCCTACGTAGTCCTAATTTCACCAAGGACTTCTTCCTGTACACCTTCACTTCTTATCAGTCTTTAACAATAGTCATGACAAAAAAGGATGATGAGAACAATGGCACTCCCATATCACTCATGAGTACTAACCTGCAAGGGAGAGAACTTGATTACCTTGCTATAGATAAGAAAGCTTATTTTGTATACAAAGTAGTCAACCACTTCCAAACTTACATCCTTAAAAACCATAACAAAGTTATCGTTCCCCATACTATGGCAAGGCCACTTTTCACACAACAAGAAATGGGTGAGAGGAGATAAAAATGAATGAATGTCATCCAAGAATTTGACCTTGAAATTAACCCAAAAACGATAGTTAGAGTTCAAGGATTACACAAATTGGCTACAAAGTCTCAATATCTAGTAGAGCCAGACAAGTCAGGGTGGGACAACGAGCTATCCTTGTGGTGCGGTCAGTGTTGTACATCCCATCGAGTTAGGATTCCTAGTATTAATATCTATCTTACTTTCTTTGTCATGGAACATGTCCTGAACATTTAAATCCTAAGGAGAGAAGAGATCTTAATATGAAATTTGACCCATATCATCTCATTAACTCTGTATTATTTCGTAATAAATATGATGGAGTATTGTTTAGATGCCTTGAGAAATATAATGTAGAGAAAGTGTTGAGAGATCTCCATGATGGTTCAGCAAGTGAACATTTTACAAGTGAAACTACTCACCATAAAATCCTAAGGGTGGGTTATTAATGGCCAATGTTGTTTAGAGATGCACATGCACATGTTACAAAGTGTAAAGTCTATTAGCTAAGTGTTGGTAAAGAGAAAAAGGAATCCATCCCATTGCAGCCAATGACTATTTCTAGACCTTTTGAGCAATGGGGAATAGATCTAATAGGGTAAATCAACCCAAATTATTCTAAACAACACAAGTACATACTTATCATGACATATTATTTCACATGATGGTCAGACACCATTCCCATTACCCATATTAATGAAAAGGTGGTGATTTAGTTCCTAGAGAAACACCTAATCACCATATTTGGGGTACCGTCAAATTTTTTTTTTTTTTTTATTGTTGCTTATTTATCTTCTACCCTATTTACTGTATTCTCATTAGACAAAGGGATTATATGAAGGTATTCTACTAACTAATACCCTCAAGGGAATTATGTTGCAGAATCAAAAAACAGAAATCTAGTTAGGATCCTAAAAAAAACAATTGTCAAAAATCATAAGAACTAGCACAATGAACTATATAATGTAGTTTGGGTTGATAGGGTAACTTGTAAAGAATCCATAGGAAACTCCCAATACATTCTAGTTTACAAACAAGAAGCCATTTTACCAACCAACCTATATCTTCCATCTCTGGAGATCTCCTAGGACTCTAGAGGTCAATCACTTTCAAGCATGCAACAATGTATTGACACACTCCTTATGACAGAAGAAGAGAAAGTGTTGGGAAGAAATTTGTAGCTCATCAACAGTTGGTTAAAAGGTGGTTTGAAAAACACAAAGCTAGAGACGAAAAATTTGATGTGGGATGATATGGTTTTGAAATGGGACAAAGTAAATGATCCAAAAGAGAAACATTCTAAATTTCAAAGCCTTTGGTTGGGTCCTTATCAAGTTGTTAAAAATTTTGGGGTGGGTATGTACCGATTGCAAAACCTGATGGGTGAACCTTGAAAATATTTTTTTTCTTAGCTGCTCAGTGTGAGCATCCTTGTAGCATATATTTATTTGTTTTGGTTTGTTTTTAGTTTTGTTTAGTATTTTTATTTTTGCTTATTTTGTTGCGGGTCAACAATGTCTGGAAAGTGGTGAAAATGATATGAACTGTCAAAATTCCTAGTAAAATGCGGCATGACAAGAGCTCTTGTCTCAAACCTTGATCCTATGAGACAAAGTAAAGGGAATTCATTTAGTGGAAAATTTCAACCCAGGAATTATTTACACTTCTATATGCATATCAATTCAGGAATAAACATATTTTTTGTCTTGTGGTTTGGAAATTCTAAAGGGAATAATGGAAATGAAGGAGAGTATGAATCATGTCCACTGATAGAGCTAGCAAGGATCTCACCTCTCTTAGTGAGATTGTTGTAATAAAATCCTAAGTATCGGTTTACTTTCTTCAAAAGAAACAAATATCCTCCTCCCTGACTCATTCTTGGATTTATACATGTCCTCAAAATATATCCGGGAATGGGTACTTATTGTAGTAAATATCATAACAAAAGAAAATGGTGAAAAGAAAGGAATATTTCAATTAGAGATGATAATATCAGGGAGGGTATGCAAATATCTCCACCGGGGATATGGACACTTGCTAGCAACAGAGAAAGGTCTTTGATATCAGGGTGACTCTGCCAGGTCCATGGATGCTCACTGTCATTGGAGCAACACAAAAAAAAGGTTTGAAGTACATAGAGGTTGAAAGTCTGTATTTTCTGACTGGGTCTTGTTTGGTGGAACATGGATTGTTGGTTTGCGGAAAATAGGCATGGAATCATATGATTACCCATAACTAGACATGGCTAGATGTTACTTACATCATATGCATACATATTTACAAATGGTCTTTGGGTTGTTTTCTTGAATCGAAATTTCCTCCTAAAATTGTTATATCATTATGTCTAAGGTATGTCTAAGGTAAGGAACATATATTCTATCTTTTTCTAATAAATAACTATTTGTTGAGACCTCAACACACCCTTTGAAATATCATGTATTTCATGGGTACCACTTAATTTTTTTTATTTTATTTGATTTTGGTTTATAGCCTATTGGAACTTTTGTTTATGTTTTCCTTATGGTTTTGCTCAGTCGGTTGTGTTTCAATATTAAACACAAGATTATCCAAAATGAATGAACACTTCTAGGTTCCAAATTGAATGAAAAGTTTGTAAGAAGATTCAGAAAACCATTAAAACCTCACTTTTTCCTGATCCCCTATAGGAAATTTTGTTGACCTTCGATAGTGCATCGGGCGTCAATAGAATCCTTGCAAAAAATTAGAAACACATGAACAATTTTTTCGATCACCGATGTGCATCGTCCATCGGCGTCGACCGATGAATCTTGAAAAAGTATGGAAATAATATAAATCTCACTGATGCTTATCACATCCAAAGAACGTGAGAAATACTCAATTGTCCAATACGAGTGCTCGACTAATCTCAACCACTGGTGGGTAAAGATGAGATTCATTTAATTATTAGTGATTCAATATGCCATGTCACCCACCACGTGGAATTCCATAATTTACCATGTCATATGCGAAGAATTTCGTACCAACCACGTCATCTTCCACATCACACAAATGTGTTCCCATTGCCAGGTCAGACTGCCACGTAGGATCCGCACGGTTTCCTTGATTTTCTCAGGATTTGAAGGATTCCATGGACATGTTGAGAGAACATGATATTTATATTCTCTAATCTTGATGAGTTCATCGGCCATTAGTGAAATTTGTTTCGCATTACAAAAGCCAAAAAGACAAGTCTCTTCACCGATGGATGATGCTTCATCCATCTCATCCTTTCTCATTCCAATGTAAGCCCATGCATGTATAATTATCCCTACTGAAGGCTGATTTCCATGTAAGAAAATTTAAATTTCAGTTTCTCATCCCATGTTCCCCTTTAATCGTAGTCATCAAAAGTAGAAATGTAGGATTAACCTTTCACTATTTTACACTTAGAGAGTTGTGACTACACTTAGTTGTATCAACATGTATTGGCCAATCATATCTTTCCATGACAAGTCTTATCACTCCCATCTGATGTTTTAGGTGAAAATTTATAGGCCACGTCATCGAACGAATCCACGTGTTTCAACACATCGCAGGGAAGGGAATTGTGCACCAATCAAAAAGGTGATTTTAACATAGAATTCCATCAATATCGACGATGAGCATTGTGAGAAAGTTGTCTCAAAATGGTTGACGATATTCAAACCTCAAAACCTGATTAGAAAGGGAACTATGCACAAAATACTATATTTTTTAACTTGTTGATGAATTAGGAAATAGTAGTTTTCACCATCATTCGATGTAAATAACTAGCACAGCTGCAAACTTTTGCGGTTGGTGAACTCCGAAAGGTTTCGGCGGGCCCAGAAAATAAAATTGTGGCTGGTGAATGTCCTAAAATTTTTTATTGGCCCAGAAAATGAAACATTAATTACTCAGAACTAGAAAATCAAAAGTTAATTATTTAGAGGTGGCAATCACCTAGCCACCATAGTAAATTTTAAATATAATTAAGTAAAAGTAAAAAAATAAACATGTAAACTGTTGTCTTTATAATAGTGAGGAAGTTAGTGGTTGAAATCACAACCATTGATTTATTGGGACGACTAAGAATATTCCATCAATATTTAATCTTGTCCATACAAAACTGATTAAGCACTAAAAACCTATTAAATGTGCCCATTGTCAATAGGTGTACGCCTTTCGGCGTAATTAATTTTGAGTGCGGCACACATGTGGGTTCATTCAAGCTTGAATATTGATGAAATATTATCATACCCTAGTGTTTAATTGCTATATTTGACGAGTATGGAGTTAATATATATCAGCGTAAACATTTCTTTTAAGCATTCTTGTTGTTGATTGTTTGAAAAGAGCTCACGTAGAGGAAAACACCTATATTCCAAGTGTTGTGTGTTAGGTATTTATTTCAAGTGTTGTGTGTTAGAAATTTGTTTCTTCCCATTCAAGGAATTATGTATCTCAAAACTAGTAATTTTATTGTTCAATTCTTGCATTATACTAGGTATGAATTTAAATTCAACGTTTTTCATGTTTCCCATGATAATAAGAATGAACTATGAAATAATTGTTAATCATTCCCTTGAAGAAAATGCCTCCCCAAATACCTGCTACTATGAAATATATGAAAATTCCCAAGGGGAAGGGCGCTCATGTAGGTGAATCATAAAACCTATCCCTTGCTAAAGGAATAGAGAAAATCCCCAAGGTGGAGCCCAATTTGAGTTCTACAAAATAAATTGTTCAATCGATTGTCGTTATACAAGGACACAAATCCAAGCATTGTGTCTAAGATACTATTAACTTCTTGGAACAAATTATTTAATAAAATCAAACACTCAAACTTCCCATATTTTACACCCCACAACAATCCAAAAATTAGAGCCCTGGATGACCATGTTTTCCCCAACATATATTGGTCTCTATTGTACATGGTCGTTTCTAGGTCCCTTGTCCTACCCTATGTATATGCTTTAGAGTGGATCATCAGTCACATGGAAACTAAAAAATGCTTAATTAACAATGAACAAGGATACTGTGAGGGGGTTTTCTTGCCATTGGAGGTAAGTAAATATTACAAACTATAGGAACTGAATTTTAGATTAAACATTGACTTTGTTGTGGATTTTCATGTCAAGCATGATGCCGACGAACTGGTGGCCTCTTGGTGGAAATAGGATGGGAAGTTCATTAACTAGACTATAGGGTGGTATGGAATGAAAAACCTAAGGGAACCCTATATGTACATAATGGCCTTTCTTTGTATATTGTACGAGGAAAAGGATTGTTCTAGGTTCTCATAATCCTGGATTCCCTTAGCTTACACAATGGCAACGTCAAGATGAATCTTTAATTAGGGATCCATTATATCTAAGCAACTGAGCACTAGAATAAAAAAATATTAGAACCTTGAGCCAAGGAATGTGCCTTCTTTCTACATGGCCTCTTATTTATTGGATGTAGTGTGTGAAAATAATGTTTTCTCATAAATGATTTTAAGTTAGCACGTGTCTAAAATCCATGTGCATGTAATCTTCAACATTTTGTGGGAGAAAAGGTATAAAAAAACATATTCCATGATTTGTGACTTATTCCTGGCCAAGATATACTTCATTTTCTTCTTAAAAGAGTGTCCATGAATCTCAAAACAAGATACAAATATCATCTCCTTGATTGGACATTGGTACTTGGAAGACAATTGCACCTATTCCAAAAATTTTGGAGCCACATGAACCTCACACCTACTTCCATTTTATGTACCAAACTAAATGGCCTTAGGGGACATATGTTACCAGAAAATCCTGTAGGGGTTCAATGCATCTCTTGTCAAACATAAAAAGAGGGTTTTTATACCTTATGTATTTCAATTGGGATACTATTTTTTCGAGGACACCACGCAAGAAAAAAAAGAAGGATTGAGCCACATGGAATACAAGTTTGGAATTAGTAGATACCACAAGCACGACCAAACAACATTGGTAGAAAAACATCCTAAGCAGGTAATGGTGTATTTTCCCCACTCCCATGACAAGTTTGAAGATGAGGTCTTCACTAAAAATGTCCAAAGTTGGGATGAAATCCTCCAAAGAAAATCCCAGCCTTATCTAACTACATTTAAAGCTATGTGTATGGATGAACATGTAGAACTCATCAAACAAACTATCAAGGTAGCTATACAAGAATAGGCATCCAAGAAGGAAATTGAGGAATCTAGGAGATCTAAAGAAGAAATATTCAAAGAAGAGGCCGAAATAGCATCTCAAGAGGCTAAAACAAATGGTAGCAGAGGAGATAGAGGAGAAGATGAAAGTTGAAGAAGAGATGAAAAATAAATAAGGTGAGCAGACCCCTCAAGGGGAAGTAACAAAAGAGGGAATCATCACACAACTATAATTAGACACAGATCATGTGCGAGGAGGATAGGCATGACTAATAGTATCACCTAAATCTTCATTGAAGGAGGTACTGTTCATAGGGATATCTGCCCCTAAAATTGTAGACTTGACAATTCTAGATGATGATGATGATGATTATTATTATTATGATGATGTGGACATTGTGAAAGTCCGAATTCTTGATGAATCTAATCCAGATAGGGGAAGCTCACTTTCAGTGGAGCCATAATGACAAGGAACGTCTTTAACAACAAATGAAATTGAGAAATTTACAATATCAAAAGAACAAGAGTCAAAACCACCCAAGGATTCAGATAAGACACAAGAAAGTGAGGGTTGAAATGACAATCAGGAAAAACGTTCAGATAAGACAAACCCTAAGCAAGAGAAAGTTGAAAAGGATAAAAAGAAGAAACAATAGCAAGAAATAGTTGCAAGTGAGGGGGGTAATACATAGGATAAAATCCCTGCTCCAGCAAAATAAGAAACAACAATTGTTCCATCAACAATTTATTTACCCAAGGAAAGGACACAACAAGCAATGTCAACAGAGAATAGATTGGAGGATGCTTCAATTCATGAGAAAACTAATGAAATTTCTACAGAAGTAGGAGCTAATAAAACCGGTAAAATAGAATATCCTATTGAAGAGATAATCATAGAGAAGACAATTGACAAAGAGACAAAGGAGATGGTAGGTTAGAACTCAGAAATAGATAAATGAAAAACACTTGTTCTAGAACATTTTCATACCCCACGAATCATAGGAAGTATGCTAGCATGGCGTCATCAACAAATCCAAAGCCAATAGACAAAGTTGTTGACATTGAGGCCATAACTTGTGACAAGAAGAGACAAGTGATGGTAACAAGAACAAGTTGGAAAAGAAAGATGTCTTTAGACAACATAATGGTTATGAATACTAAGGAAACTTTGTTAGATGCAAAGAAGGCCAAAGTTAGTGAATTTTTGGGAGAAGGGGTGGCTATATCCCATGCCACTATTGATATAGAAATAAAATATGAGAGATAAGTTTCTTCCATGAGGAAAGAACTAGACTATCTCAGGCATGAAGTGGACTACTACAAAAATACCACACTGCAAGTGATGATCCTAAGAGATGATTTCTTAGAGGAGAATGGAAGATATAAGTTGGTCAGGGATGTATTTTTTGGAGAAAGTCATAAACTATTAAGAAGAAGTCATAATTTTATCTGTAGCACATAAGGAGATGTTGAAGTGGATCGATAGAGCACATAAAATTTTGAGTTAGATCGAGTACATCAAGGAAGTTCATAAAGGACGAGGAGAGGAAGACAATAGAATAATAATGCTCACTAATGACAACATGGAAAGAATACAAGGGAATTAGAGTATTGGATTCAATTCATTTTAGAAGCAAAGAAAAAGATGGTGGATAGGTGGGATGAATGTCTCAGAAGCTAGAGGAAAATTGATGAAAATATTGTAGAAATCTTGTTTCCTGAGTTTTGGTCTCCAAAATATTTTTGAGACATCAATGACATAATGAAACAACTCATAGAAAGTGACCAGAAGTGTGAGTTGGACATCCTCAAGATGACCACCCTAGCATGAGGGAAAATTAAAAGGTTTGTGGAAGGCACAATCAGAACATCATTCATTCTAGAGCATGTGACCGCCAAGCTAGACAAGGATAGACATTGCACATGAGAGATAATGGAATTACTCAACACACCCATGGATCAACATCTCTTCCCTTACATGCACATGTGTGAGGACCTATTCTCTCAATGAGTCAATTATGAAAAATCAAATTCATTGCACTAGTCATATGATGAATAAGGAACGACTTGAAGAAAACACATGGACGAGTGCACATTTCTTTTTGTTTTTTACTTAAAATACTATTAGTACTATTTTTAGAATTTTTTGTTTTGATAAATAAGAGAAATGACCATGCAAAAAAGGTGGATGGTCCTTTTTAGAAAATTTTGAATTTATGCAAGTGAAACCATTTTTCAAAGTTAATTTAGTAGCTCCAAGGGAACTAGAGATGTTTTGTCAAATCTATGTTTTCCATTTGATCAGTGGATTGTTCTATATTTTGATTGGAGGCTATAGGTGTCTAGTAAGATATTAATTATTTCTAGTTATCTTGATTGGTTAAGAAATCTATGGATAAAGTTTGGTAAAATATGATGTTATTTAATTCTTTGTGTTAACTAAATTGAGAAAGTACAAAATTAATTCTCAATTCTCTTTTCCTCGTATATCTCTGCATGCAAGTTATTTATTTTTGTTTCTTAAGTATATTGGTAATTTATGAATGTTATTTGGTATTAGTACTAGGGAAATTACATTGTAGATGTTCCTTACCTATTGTTGCTAAAGGTTATCTCAGGCGCATATTTCCCCATTAAATATATTTATTTGTTATTCTTATGTCCCTTTGTAATAAAACATAAAGTGAAATAAGTTGCAAAAAGAACGAGAAAAGGAAACCAAGTAGTTTGAAGGATGTATTTGAAATAGACACACAATAATTCAAGCTCATCGAAAGGTTCTAATGCCATTAATCTAGAGAATCACACTATTCCAAACAAAGAAGAGTATAATTGGGCCCCATCCTTGGGTGTGATTCCTATTGTTGATTCAAATGGAATCCAACCCCCTCAACAACACTCAAGCTTAATTTAGGCACTGAGGGGTTTAATTTTATCCATTTTTTTATTATTTAAGCCCTTTGTCCTTAGTAGGTCCAAATCAAGTTCTGTGGCCTCACAAATTTCTCTATTATGAAAAAATTGAATCATGTACTAACATTAGCTCCAGTGGGGACAAAATTACCCTATGACTTGATGAGAACTATATACCTAGTGCCTTCCTTTGTTGGGTTATGTTGTCTGCATTGAAAATGAATTTCACCCATTCCTGAAAACTGTTTTGATTTTTGAAAGAAAAATGATCAACAATTTATACGTTAGCACCCTATATGCTTTGAAGTTGTAACAAAAGATAAATGTAGAAAAATGAACAATTATGAGAAGAAATGAAGCAAGAGTAGTTATTTAGAAGGTGAAATATTCTAAAGTTTTCAAGACTACAAAAATTTATTGAGGAACCTCCCATTGATAGGAGCCCCAAGAAATTCTCCAACCAAGTGAGCCAGCTCATAGGTGTTGTTGTTTTGTACTATAGAAACCTAGAAAGGTCCAAGCTAGAGATTGTCAAACATTCCATTCTTCCTTTTTCTTCTCTTCTATCATCTCATTTCATAATTAGGTCCCCTATCATGAAATTTCTCTCTTTGGTCCTTTTGTCAAATATCTCCTTCATATTTTCCTAATGAATCTGGGTTTTGATCTACATTGATTCCCCTTTATGATGAACTTAAATTAATTGAATTATCCTCCTATACATATCATCTGACTCTTCCTCTTCATTTTAATAGTTTCATCATGGGGAGACTATGATGAATGGGAAAGATGGCCTTCAATCCATATACCAACTGAAAAGGGGAAGTTCCAATTGATCTTTTTGTGTTGACTCTCTCTACCCAAATTGCATAATTAAAGTGAGAGTCCCATGTCTTCTTATTTTGTGACAACATCTTTTTGATAATCATGATTAGGATTTTATTTGAGGATTCAGATAAACCATTCCCTTGTGGGTAATAATAATTTGAATTCCCTAGCTCTATGTTGTAATTTTGGCATAATTACACCATTTTGGTAGACTTAAAGGATTGGGCATTGTCAGTGTCAATATTTCTTCAACACCCAAATCTAACCGAGATGTTTTATTAAAGGAATTTGATGATAATTGAATCTATTATTTCCCTTATCAGAATGGATTATACCCATTTACTGAAGTAATCAAAATATGTTAGGATCCACTTATTCTTTCCACTTGAATTTTGATTAATTTCACTAATAAAATTCAAACCCGACTATTGGAAAAGTGTCTCAACTCTAATGGGTGTAAGTGGAAGTGGTAGCAATTTTTTTTCCAGCAAACATATGACATTCTACCAATTTCCTAACCATTGAGTTCAAATCAGAGAATAGAGAAGGCCAATAATAACCAACTATGAGGATATTATATGCAGTAGCTCTCCAAACATGGTGACCACCACATACTCCCCTATGAAATTTGGTGATGATTCCTTCAGTTTCTTCCTTAATGATACAATTAAGGAATATATCTCTTAGATATGTCCAAAATAGGTTCCCCCCCAAGATGAAATAGTTGAAAGACTTAAGTTTGATGAATCTATCCTTGGCCTTATCCCATGCTAGTGGGAACATTAAATTTTGCAGATAAAAGATGATATCCTTATACCAAACAGGCTGGGAGAATTTGGGATTTACCTTCAAGCATGGTTATTTTGTTTCATCCACTTCAGGTTATGTCGATACAAGGTCTTATTACAACATATGCACCCTTGTATCCTTACAATTTGACTCAACCAATATCTTGGCTATTCCTTGTCCCTTCACTAATTTTGTAGGTTTCATCTCAACATCATACTCCTAAATGTTGGAAATCAATTTACCCATTTTTCCTTCATTGTTATGTTGTATGAGGATGTATTTTATGGCACTAGTGGGAACATATGAGAGGATATTATAATGTAATAAATAGTCCCTGAAATATTTTAGGGATTTCACTAAGGAATACAATTACTTCTTCATACTATTGTATCTTAATTCAACATCTCTCAATGTCTTTCTGAAAAAGGATATGGGATGCTTCTGATATTGTTTATTCTTTTGCAATAACACAATAACAATGGTATTTTCAGGGGAAAAAGAAAATATGAGAAATTCTTTATCATAATTTGGGATAACTAGGATTGGAGATTCTCCTAATGTGTATTTGATTTGTTGGAAGGATTCCCTAGCTTCAGTAGTCCATTTGATTTCATGGTATTTATTTAACACATCGAGGATGTTATTCATCATTTCAACAAAATTTGGGATGAACCTTATGAGAAAAAATATTTTTCCCAAAAAGCACTGCACTTATTTCTTGTTTTTGGGAAAACCAATTTGTTTGATAGCGTCCACCCTTTCAGAATCTATTCTGACTCCTTCTTTAGATATTATGTTGCCCAAAATATTTCCTTATTTCATGGAAAAATGGGATTTATTAGGATTCAAGGAGATACCAAACTTGCATTTAACAAAATTTTATCTTAAGTGCTTAATGTGGTCTTCATCAGTCTTTGAAAAAACGATCATATCATCTAGATAAATGAAAGTAAATATGTCCTTTTCTCCTACAAATTCTATGTCCATATCTCTTTGGAAGGCTTCCGTGACGTTTATCAAAACAAAAGGCATTTTTTCATACAGAAAAGTTCCCGGTTATGTTGTGAATGATTAGTTCTCTCTACCATCCAAGTGCATTGCCACTTGATTGTACCCTTACAAATCATCCACCATGGAGATCATATTTGTGCCTACTACCTTCTAGATTATGTGATCCATTTTAGGAAATGGATAATTGTCTTTCATCGATAATTTATTTAGATTGCTAAATTCTACACAGAGTCTAATATCTCCACTTGTATTTCTCACTAGAACTAAGATGACCACCCATTTAGAGTTTCTGGGGGGATTTATTATTTGAGAATCCAATAATTGCATCACTTCCTTATCAATAGTTGGTAACAAAATGGGATTGAATTTCCTGAGCTTTTTCCTAAAAGGTTTAGTACTAGGTTTCAAGGGTATCCTGTGTTGTATAATGTTGGGTCTCATAAGTCTTCAAATATTGATATTTACATGAAAATGCATACTTATACTCTTTGAAAAACTACATGTATTCTTGCTTGTGCTGAGAAGAGATGAATTTAGAAAAATTGACATACTTTGGTTCATGCTCTATCCCTATATTACAGTCCTCAATAATTTCATCTTTTGGGAGGACAACAGGTTTCACAAGTATATCATTTCTATCAAAAAGTTGTTCCAAACGTACTATCCCTTTTGGAATAAAGTTATTCTTGAGATGAAAGACCTTATGATCAGCCATATAATTGCTAAACTTAGGGTTTTATTCAACTTCTTCTTCAGTCACATATTACACCTCTAGATATTCATCTAAATCCACGTGGGTATTAGCGAACTCGTCTATTACTTCCATAAATATATTAAAATGTTGATCATCTTCAAATACCTGTGAATACTTGTTATAGAGAATAAATTTTTTGTATCTCATCTCAATTTCATACTTAACTTGAGGGATGGTTGATGGTTTGAAATTAATATCAGGAAATGATAGGGAATCAACTTGTTGATTGAACTCTCTAAGAACATCAATGATGTTGAAAGCTTCATAAAAATTGCCTATCAAACCCAAAACCTAATTTATGTATGACCTCATCCTTGGGATATTGGTTTGATATAGGCCTTTGACCTATTACACCACTAATTCTAAATCTCCAAATAACATTATCCTAGTAATTTGCATATTTCTTGCATCCTCCAATCTGAGAATCAAAGCTTCATATTGAGCTACATTGTTAGTGGATTCAAACTCCAACTTAGTGGGAGAAATTAGTACTACTCTAGCTCCCACCAGTTCTTTTGAATATGCTTCATCAAAATACATTTTCCATATAACATCAACCTCTGCAATAGTATTTGAAGGAAAATATGCAAGTGTAAGGGTTTCGCCATATTCTTCATTCAATGATAAGATACAGAAGTCTATGTATTAATCAACGACATATATGGGATTCTTTTTGGGATTATTTGATCTCTGACCATGTTCGTACTATATTTTCTCTTGCCACTAAATGAAGGTTTGATGAAGTGGCCAATTCGAGATGAGACGATTTAGTGGGAGAAGGGCGAGCTTCAAGAGCCTCTGAACTAAAACTTCCAAATTTTCCTAAGGAAAAAAGAAGAAACAACAAGAAAATACAAGCCTTTTCACTTCTAAGGTAAGTTTCAAGCTCCTGGGTGCTTATTGGGGGTCAAACGGGGCCTATCGTTCCCCAAAAGAGATTAATAACAAATAACCCAGGGGGGTTAGTGCAATTATTTGCATAATATATTACCAAACATAAATTATCAACCGGGATTCATAATCGGTAGAGTTTTTGCACTATATGTCCCAATAACAGATAGGTTCCTATGTCTGATGAGTATAGCTTAAATAAGAAACATTCAATAACAAAATACTGTGTTTTCAAAGATAACATTCTTCACACAATTCATAAATTAGAAAGCAAAACTTGCAATCATGCACTCAAAAGATTTTGCTCAAATAATGCCTTGTCCATTTACAAGTTCATGAAGTGGAAAAATGGACTTTGAATCTGTTATCTGTAACTAATATCCTTCACAACAACTAACAAGCAAATCTGGGCACACTTCAACAATACTACTCCAAACTTAGAAGAGAAAATTGATAACAAAACTTCTCAAGCAAACAGTGAATCGAAAGGTTCTTTCTTAGGTGACAAATTTGTTCATTAGAGGCTCATGAAATGAATATATGAACTTAAGATCTCGTTCCCTGTAACATTTGAAATAACAATCAACAATCCACTTTATCCACTCTTAGAAAGAAATCAATCATAACCCTATCAATGCCAATCAAATATGTGTAGTACAGAAAATAGTCAGTAGTACAGAAAATAGTCAATATAATTGAGACACTTCAATAAATGGTGCATGAAGCCGAGAGATGAAGTCTGATCTCATTTCTTGTAACAACTCACTTCAAACTTGCAAGAAATTCTTATCTAATTCTGTACACATTTCAAAATCAATTGATGCATCCCAAACATAAATTTAATACAATCTTACAATCTTGAAATTCTAGAAATTACTTCATTTCTACACAGGAAGCATATTATTTAATGAGATGTTCCATTTAATGGATTATGTAATGCGAATGATGGACTCCCAATTGTTCCTGTACTGCCACACTTTGCAATCAATTCTAACAGTGAAATAAAAAATGAAATCAAAACAACAAGTACATGAGATAGAAATATATGCTAATAATTTACAATGAGCTTACCAAGTTGGATCGGTGGGCCCTTACCGATGCCAACATGAAATCTTTTAGATCAGAAGATGATAAATGCTAAGAGACACACAGGATCCTTGAATTCAAACTTCCATTGATCTTCAACAACTAAATTTACAAAAAGTGTTGGTTCAGAAATCCAATTTGCAACATACTAATTCCTTTTTCTTCAAGAACCAATATTACATCATAATAATTCCTCTCTACTCAGACCTATGAGGTCTTATTTATACATAAAATCCATGGAGGAATGTATGAAACCAAATCCCCAAACTAAGAAAACATTTTTTACAATTTTAGGATAAATCCCAAAAATCTGTGTTTTTTAACAATTTGGGCAGATTCGAGTTAGTCCCCCACCCATATCTCCCAAACCAATTATAATTTTGAAAGAAGGCCCAAATTTTACTCAATTTGTCATATTCTGGACAAAACCCATGTATTAGAATTTCTAGATCTTATACCATATGCACGGAAATCAAGGTGCAAGTTGGCAGTTTGATTTTGTTTTTATAATTTTGGCAGAATCATTCCCCCCTGAGCTGGAGGTCCACACGTCTGAGATGGCTGAATTTTGACTAATGTGTCCACATGAAAACAACATTGTGGACAAAACCCATGTACCCGATTTTCCTGTAGAAGTTGTCCAAAATTTTGAATTATTTCTAGTACCAGATTAGCACAGGCTCGTACTGGAATAGGTGGAGCCTTGGTATCGGAATAGACTGGGTACCAGATCATGCTTCTTTAGAGTCAAATTGATTATGATCATACATAATCAAGCATTTAATCAAATTAACTCAATAAAACTAAACAAATCATGCTTTAATCATAAGTTACCTCTTATGCACGTGAACAAGGTCATCGAGTGTATTTATGGAGGAAATAGTCAATTAGATACACATGGCATAGGTATAATAGGCTCAGATAGAGGGTAATATAGGGAATTAGAAGTGTCAAAACTGAGGCTCAACATTCCCCCATGCTTAATTCATTGCATGTCCTCATGCAACAATGGTCTTCAAAATTTCACAATTGATTATACTCTTCACTCGATCAAGCATTCCCTGAAGTTTCATCCTTCTTCAGCTCTTAAGTTCCTATTTAAACAATATAAATTTATTGGCTTATGCTTCACATTCTTGCTCATGGAAAATTAGTTATGGTGACAAAGTGGAGTCATGAGTAATGGATTAGATATGCTAGTGATTTGGCGTTAAGTCTTATCCAATTTGTTGTGGATCATAGTTAGTAGAAAGGGATGGTTGTGGCTCTAATATGATTATAGGATAGTGGCCAAGAGTTTTCATAATGAATTTGACTAATAGCCCCCCCTGGCTAGATTACCTTTAAAACAAAAGTGATATAAGCATAGTTTAGATATCATTTGAAGAGAGGAACACATAAAGGAATACATCCCAAGATGATTAACTCGTTTCAGATCTAAGTTTTTAGAGATGAAGCTCTTCTTGCTTAGGTAAGGTGAAATACACATACCAAGGGTCCCACTTCTCGTGCAAACCTATTTTTTAAAGATAGAACTCTAAAATGGATACTTGAAGGTTCTTAAGAACATCATCCGAGAGATATAAAGGTCATCTCCTAGCCTTGATTTGATAGTGATTGCTTCAAAATGAGACCCAAGGGTTTTTGTTCAGTTTTAAGTGTGCCACTTTATGTTTTTCAACTCCCTTTACCCCGCATAGCCCCGCTGCCAGCAGGCCTGTTCAGTACCTCGGTGGGTTTACCTTAGTACCATACAAGCATGTTCCCGTTTCTAGCAGGCCTGTTCAGTACCCCGATGGGTTTACTTGTACTTCTTGATAATTCATTTTTATTATATTACTCAAAAGATTTAGAATAGTGTATACTATTTATTGACAATTTTAGAGTATAAGGAAGGCAGGTGGTATGAGAGTGTTTTAGATTTATTAGGCACATAACTAATTGTTTGAAATTATCCCAAGGGTGACATCATCCACATTCAACTTAAATCTCAGCAATTCAATGTATAATGGAACATCTCAGATAATGACTAAGAGGTCCCTCTAGTTAATCCTATTAGGGTTCTCATGAAAGTCCATTGCAGTTTCGCAAGGGCGGTCCACCACATGAGGTTTTCATCAATACCTCTCAAGAGAAACTTGTAAGGATAAACTTGGATAAGAACTTGTTGAATCAACTAGGTTAGTATTATACATAATGGTGTCACCACTTTTCAATGGATATTTCAATTAGAAATCACTTCCTCAAAATAATGAGGTAATAAGACAAGTGCACCCATTATCATATAGAGCTAAATGTGAAAAATATCTTCCTAATGGGAGAGAAAGGATGATTCATTTAGGGTTGAGTGTAGAAATGTAGGAGGAAGATGCACATGAGAGTAAAAATAATTCAACACAAGACTTAAATGATCATTGATAG
>SNQJ01S0115974.1:20726-40884 GCA_010110895.2 Picea sitchensis | reverse complement strand
TTTGACCAGCCCACCATGAGGATTGAGCTCGGATTTGGTGTCAAATCGACTTGGGAGCTGATCCATTAGTGGTTGGGAGGCCGACCAATTTCAATAAATGCGTCGTTTAGCAGGCGCGTGGGTTTTTAGCCCAACAGCCGCGCCTTTTGCACATATGCGCGCTTTGTACGATTTTATTGCGCGCATACGCGCGCGCACTCAGATGATGTAAAGCGCCCTTGAATTTTTTGGCCATTTTGTATAGTTTTGACCTCTTTTTGCAATGTTGTGGCATTAATCTTGTGCCATAAATGACTCCAGTCCTGTTTTGATGATGTGGAGTTCTTGTCACCACATGCGGACGAAATTTCAGTGATAACACCTATGCACTCTTTCAAGGATTGAAGATCACCATTATTCTTCATATATAGAACTTCATTGTGGTGAGGAACTCCAAAAATGTTATTATACATATGGTTTTGAACAACATTCATATTGATTCTCTCTTGGATTTGGTGATAGAGAGGATAAAGCGATCTACAAATTCTTTATCTAATGTACAATTTTATCATGTTTTGAGGGAAAATAACCACATAGTGGGCAAATTTGCCAATGAAGCAACATTAGTAAAAGAGAGGGATATAGTTATTAATGGCAAGGTTTATACCCAAACTATACCCTGAAATGGCGGAGGACAAGGAACATAACTCTCATTTAAGAACACATGTGGCTCTTTTTAAGGTAAAAAATTCACATGGAAGACTGTTATGTGATGTTATGCTTCCCATCTCCTCACATGATTCAAACCATTACCTCACATGATTTGGAATTGTTGAATGGTATTTTCCATTATCGATGTGAAATTATGGCTTCGTGGCTTGGCTTCTCTGTGTGACATCTCCAGTTTATCAATTTGATTGTTTGTCTAGTGAATTATGGTCTTTGGGTTTAAATGGTGGTTAAGGTTCTTTTTATTTTCTTCTTCTTAAGCAAGTTGTCACCTTTATCTCCCTTTCATTCTAAAGAATTGTTAGGTATAAGGTTTGTTTCTAGTTTCAGTTTTGGAGAGTTAGCCCCTCCTTCATACTCTCGGGATTCTGCTCCATTGCTAGATGATTTTCTATTATTTGTTGGAGTCTATTCTATTTCAATGGATCTCTTTTTTTATCTCGTCCCTTGCTCGAATTGAAACTATTTGGACAAGGAACAAGTTTGCTCTGTGTTCTGGGTGGTATGTTATTTCAGGTTCTTTCTTGTGTGGGTGTATAGATTGTCTACCCTCAAACTCATTGTTGTTACTTTGGAATCCCTTGTTTAGCATTGGTTCAGGTAGTGTTCTCTATGACCATTTTGAGCTAAGCCTATTCCTACCATGGGTTTCGAGAGAACTATTATTCAACCTAAGGCCTGGAAGTGTAGACATTTTTGAATATTTCACTTTTCTCTATGAATTGATTTGTTGCACTTTTCAAATGGATTAGAAAGAAATTCCAAAGATAAGCTGTGCTCCGCAGAGTCACCAAGAGACAATTTAGGGAAATTGAAGCTTGAGTCTCATATCTATAGAGAAAATCCATGAGTAAGAAAACCATGTTACTTCTCAAATAACAACCATTATGGAAACCTTGGTGCAATAGAAACATTAGATTAATGTACTAGAAGCAAAATGTAACATGCTCTGGAACATGGTAGTCAATTTTTCCAAGGGTGAGAAATATAAAGCTTCTAATCAAGTACAATATGTTAACTCAAACTGTGGGAGACCAGGGGAAGAAGATACAGTACATCAGCTCCCAAAGAATGTGGAACCAATCAAGCAAACTTCAGATTCAGCCAAGAAAGCAGTGGATGAAGCCACCAACTATCATGCATTCTTCTAAGCTTATATGTATTATTACAAAGTACTCAAGTTGTTAGATCTATTCTGTAGATTCTACACTACTAGGCTCTTTTGGAATGTTTTGTATATGAAATTGCTTATTATGTACAACTATATGCTAGAAGCTAGCTTTGTTTTGCTTTTGTTTTTACTCTTTTGAGAAAGACTATGATATACTCTTGCAACGAGCTTTACTACAACTTTTACTTAATATAAAATTTTCTAATTATAATTAAAAAAAATTAATAATATTTTTTTATAGAAAATTTAAAAAAAAAATAAACTATAAAAGAATAAACAAATCAACCTTAACTTTTAAATAAAATTTTAAAATAAAATAAAATAAACTTCAAAACAAGGGATACAAACTAGGCTTCAAACCACTCAATATGACATGTGTATGTGGAAAAAGGCAGACCATGGGCCTAAGCTAATGAATAAGCAAGGCTTCAAACAACTCAATATGACATGTGTATGTGTATGTGGAAAAAAAACGCACACCATGGGCCTAAGGTAATAACCACGAGGTGGAAAGCCACACAAGTGTAAGGGAAATTAATCAAAAATTATGGGAACTCTCAAATGAGCTAGCGGTTAGAATGTAGACTTGTAAGGGAAATTAATAAAAAATTATGGGAACTCTCAAATGAGCTAGCGGTTAGAATGTAGACTTAGATAGAATATGATGAACTTGGAAAAATAAAAAAAATCATTAAGTACAAGAGTTGCTAACTATTCCTTTTCACGGTCTAAATTGTTCAAGATGACACCAAAACATCTTTGTCATGGGAAAGGTCATCTTGGAATTTGGTGGGAGGAGAAATCATTAAATGTAAAATGATTGTGTTATAGCAGCTATTTTTTTTTTCTTTTTTATTATATATATATATATATTTATATTTATATATATATATATATATATATATATATATATATATATATATAATTTATTTTAATAAATCAATAAATGAGTTTAAATTAATTTATTTTTAATAAATCAATAAATGAGTTTAAATTGTTAAGATACCACCAAAACATCTTTGTCAGGGGAAAAAGTCATCTTGGAAGTTGGTGGGATGAGAAATCATTGAATGTAAAAAAATTGGAAGTTAGTGGGAGGAGAAATCATTAAATGTAAAAAATTATTGTGTTATAGCAACTACTTTTTTTTCACTTTTTTCTCTTTTTCATTTATATATATATATAATTTATTTTCAATATATAAACTAATAAAATTGAATACATATAAATTAATAAAATTGAATAATTTTATATGTATTTATGAAGAAATGTTTGTTGAATTATTATGATAACTATGTGAAAATATCATGTAATCATTATATAAATTATTTTTCCAATAAATAAATAAAAAATAATAATATTTAATTGATCTACTAATTATATAATAATACATATTATATTTTTAAATCATCTATGTCATCCTATTAAAAATTTGTACATGAATATGACATTTTGTTTATGAAAAAGGTCAATCTCATATTTCATTATGATCTAATTTGGGTAGATGTATTATTCAACCTAAGGCTTGGAAATGTATATAGTTTTGAATATTTTATTTTTTTCTATGAATAGATTTGTTGCACTTTTCAAATGAATTATAGAGAATTTTTGAAGATAAGGAGTGCTTTGTGGAGTCACGAAGAAGCAATTTAGAGAAATCGAAGCTTGAGTTTCATAGCTATAGAGAAAATTCATGAGTAGGATAGCCATGTTACTTTAACAACCATTATTGGAACCTTGGTGCAACATAAACATTAGATTATAGAAGTAGAGTGTAACATGCTCTGGAACATGGTAGTCAATGGTGAGAAACATAAAGCTTCTAATCAAATGCAATTTGTTAACTCAAACTATGGGAGACCAAAGGAAGAATATACAGTACACTAGCTCCCAAAGAATGTGGAACCGATCAAGAAGGTTTTGGATTCATCCAAGAAAGCAGTAGATAAAGTCACCAACCATCATGCATTTTGATAAACTTATATGTATTACAAAGTACTCAAGTTTTTAGGTCTAGTATGTAGAATCTACACTACTAGGTTCTTTTGAAATGTTTTGTATATAAAATTGCTTATAATGTACAAGTATATGCTAGAAGTTAACTATTTTTTTATTTTTTGGCTTTTGTTTTTATTTTATTTTTAAAACTATGATATAATCTGGGAGCGAACTTTATTATAACTTTTACTAAATATAAAAAAAAATTAATTATGAATAAAAAAATTATAAAATTAAATGAATTAAGAAAAAATAAACTAAAAGAAATGAACAAATTAACTTTTAAAAAAATTTCAATTATGATTAAAAAAATTATAAAATTAAATGCATTAAGAAAAAATAAACTAAAAGAAATGAACAAATTAACCTTAACTTTTAAATAAAATTTTAATATAAAATAAAATAAACTTCAAAACATGGGATAAAAACAAAAACAAGGCTTCAAACAACTCAATAGGACATGTGTATGTGGAAAAAAAGGCTCACCATGGGCCTAAGCTAATAACCACGAGGTGGAAAGTCACACAAGTGTAAGGGAAATTAATAAAAATGATGGGAACTCTCAAATGAGTTACTGGTTAGAATGTAGACTTAGATAGAATACGATGAACTTGGAAACTTAAAAAAATTATTTAAGTGCAAGAGTTGTTAATTATTCCTTTTGACTATCTAAATTAAAGTTTTCAAGATGCCACCAAAACATCTTTGTCATCTTGGAAGTTGGTGGGAGGAGAAATCATTAAATGTAAAAAATATTATGTTACAGAAACCACTTTTGTGTCACCTTTCCCATATATATATATATATATATATATATATAATTTTATTTTTTTTAAATTTCCTTATATATATTGGACACCATTCTTATTTTTGTAAAGAATGAAGTTTTTTCATTAGATTATATAAAGTTCGTGGTTAAGCGACTTGTAAATGAGAAAGCTAAGGACATTGAAAGCTATTAAGCTGGAATTTTTAAACTTGGAGGGCCTATCCTTATCCCTCACATACACAAGCTCTTCAATTTAGCAGTCAAGCAGGGCTTCCCTAAACTCTGGAGGAAAAGACTCATTGTTCCTATTTTTAAAAATGGGGATAGAAACATTCACTCTAATTATAGGACCATTATGATTAGCCTGATTTTAGCCAAGCTTTATGGAATTATTTTGGAAAAGAAGATTAGCCTTTGGCTAGAAAGTCAAGGTAAAAGAGCTAAATGCTTGGCCAAGTTTAAGAGATATCATTCAACTTTGGACCATCTTGCTACATTTAGGATCATTGCAGAGGAATTCCACAATACTAAAACCAATCTTTTTTGTTGTTTTGTTGACTTTAGAAAAGCTTTTGACATGGTTCCTAGGAAAAACCTTTGGAATAGGTTGGAAGAGATAAAAGTGCCTCTTGAGTTGAGGGTTGTTGCAATAAGGATGTATGAGAATGTTATTTCTAAGTTTAAAAACATTGAGGGTTGGTCGAAAGAGATTAACTGCAATATTGGAGTCAAACAAGGTTGTCCCTTGTCCCATACCCTTTTTGGCATATACATTGACAAGTTAGAATAGTGTTTGGAAAACACATTTTGTGTCAGCCCTACACTGGTATAGTTATCAATCTTCTTATTTATGCCAATGATATCGTTCTTATGGAAAGGAGTCCTTGTGATCTTGAAAACCAACTAAGAATCCTCAAGGATTTTTGCTCCAATATGGGTATGATTGTTAATACTGAAAAGACTAAGGTCATGATTATTAAATCCAATAATATCACGTATGATACTTTTGTATATGACAACAACAACTTAGAGGAAGTGACTTCATACAAATATATTGGAATTGATATTCACCACAAGCTCAACTGGAATTATAGCATTGAGAAAAGGATTCTTGAGGGATGGAAAGATTATTATGGGCTTCAAAACAATTGCAAATCAATCGATCTTTGGATTTGGGATAAGAAGAAACTCCTCTTTGAGACTCTTGCTACACCTTTTATTCTTTATGGATATGAAGTATGGGGTTGTAGTATCTCTCGTGAATCCTGGAGAAAAATAGAGCAACTACAAAATAATTGTATAACCTATAATCTCAAAATTAAAGGAAATACGCCCTATCCCATCATCCTCTTAGAAACAAGCCTCTCCCCCATTGAGAGCATGACTATGACTAGATCTCTAATGTATATGAACAAGTTAAACAACATGGAAGACAAGAGGCTTCCTAAAATTGCTTCAAAATTGAGTCGTAACTGATAAAACATAAACAAGAACAACAACATGGCGGAAAAGGCATACTAGCCAACACTCTGTGTATTCACACCAATGCTACATATTTATAGTACAATGGGTGATGCCACCTCATAGAGATATTTTCTCTAGATCCTAAAATCATGCATGATGACTAGGCTAGACAATCTTAACTAAATCATTAGTCATCACTTGAGGATATATTACTAATATCCTAAATGAATAATACAAATATAGGTGACAATTTAGACTTAGTTATTAGTAAAGGTAAGCCATAGGCTAATAATCCCCCCCTCAATCACAAGTCCGATCAATAATACCAGCAATAAATCATAAACTGGTATCAATTCCAAGTCTTCATACTGAAACTCCTGTGTTGAGCCTCATTGAAGATCTGCCTGAAAAACCACCAATCTGGATGTTGAATGGTTCATCTGAAATGAACTGGAAGAGAGTTGAGATATGGAAGTGAATAGCTAGAATATATGAACATTCCCTGATTGCTTGACAATTTGATCATTTTGCCAAGTATATTAGCTATAAGAATCTGATGTCTTCTGCTAATTGGTGAACATGTAGTATCACCACTCTACTATCAGTGTATCATTGAAAGTGCTCTCTGAATTTGTGGTTTGGGATAACCACTGACCAATTCATACCATGTATCTGATGGTTTTTGGATAACCACTAACTAATTGTGACACTTTTAGGTGTCCAACATCATCCCAATGTAAAATTTGTATGATTCAATTGCAAGTCATTGAACCATAATCCTGCGAAATTCTGCCATCTCTCGAAAATATCACTATGTAATCATGTGAGCCAGGATGCATGCAATTTGTTCACTTAATGTAAACTCCAATCTGATGAGAGCGAACCCAAAGAAGTGAATCAACTTCTAGTTTGACACATCCCTGGAAATGCCTGACAACTCAATCAAATGCCAAGCTGCAATGTAGAGGGATCCTCTTGTCCTCTGCTAGGTAGAATGACCATCTATGTGAACCAAACTTCCACATCATTGCTCTCAAAATCAAAATTAACATCCAAATTATGTATGATTCAACTTAAACTTATTGAACCATAATTCTTCTAAAGTCTGTCATCTACAGGCCACAATTTCCCATTTGGAAAATTTCATGCCCATCTGGCATACTTGATGTTTTTTTTTGTTAAAACTTTCTATCTGAAAACCATATTCAATTCCATCATCAATTCCCCCCTTTGTCAGCTAAAAGGATAGACCACAAGTGGTTTCATGAACCATTGTCACTGGAATTTTTTAACTCCCCCCCTTAAGGTGCAGGAGAGTTTCATCACTGTACTCCCTCCTTCTATGCTCAAGAGAGTACCATACTTGTTCCATTTGAGTACAACACAAAGTGGGCATGCGAAAACAACCACATGTTATCTCATCCTGTGAGGGCCATTCTCGAAAGCTACGCCATAAGGGGACCACTTATGTGAGGTACAAATTTTTTATGTGATACAAGATTGGTCTTTACTCAAGATTGAATTCTATGGTAAGACTTATATAGTTTCTTGGTTGTTGATGACCATTTCCAAGGATTAATCCACTCATAGTGAATATTCAATCTTGCAGTTTTAGTGTTGAACATTTGTCTGAAGAATGGTTATGCTTGCCACAATGATGGCAAGGATGGAGATCAAAACACTGATTCTCCATGTGACCAACTCAATTACAATGTTGGAACTTATCATTCTGATGTTGAACTTGAACATGTGAAGTTGAAGCTTCTTTAAGGAATCCAACACTATGGAACTTGATTGGTCTGGAATAATCAGGAATATGAAAGGTAACTTCCTTGGCATATCCAAGTCATGTTCTATTCTTGTTGTAGATGATTTCTTCCTAAGGTTTGATGATGGGCTTGGAAAGTGTATTCTGAACCTGTTGCTTTGAAATCCATGGAAGTGGATTTACTATATGTTGTTGCAACATTGAAAGGTTTTCTTCACTGAAATCAAAAGAAAACTCTTGAAATGTAGGTTCATGAATAGATTCAACTTCGTCTGAAACTAATTCTGAAGTTGTATCACTGTGTTGTTCCTTCACTGATTGTTGATTAAAACCATCATAATCATCATCATTATCATCATAGAGAGGGTTGTGCTGAACAAAAACTAGTTCAAAACACTACACTTGATGTTTATTTTTTAGATCAGTCAACTCATCATTCAATAGTTGGGATAGAAATTGAAGAAGTCTAACTTTAGTTTGTGTCACTTGAACACAAGTTAACATTGATTGAAGAGTTGATTTGTTCAATATCATTGTGTAAGAAGTAACACACATCTTCCCACCTAACAATCCATGTGCCTATGCACCCGTGATTGTGATCTGGGCTTTGCTACAACTATCGATGTTGCTCACACCAACAAATTGCAGATCTATAATCTATAGGACCCCTCTCCAGCAAAAACCTAGGGTTTTGAAAAAAGAGGACCCCTCTCATTGTGCATCCCAAAAATTGTAGATCTGTAATTTGTTGGTGTGAGCAACATCGACCATTGACCTTGAACTCATCACCATCCATGGAAAACTACCATGGTAACATCAAGCCCTAAGAACAAAGAAGCTCTGATACCAATTGATAAAACATAAACAACAACAACAACATGGCGGAAAAGGAATACTAGCCAACACTCTATGTATTCACACCAATGTTACATATTTATATTACAATGGGTGATGCCACCTCATAGAGAGATTTTCTCTAGATCCTAAAATCATGCATGATGACTAGGCTAGGCAATCTTAACTAAATCATTAGTCATGACTTGAGGATATATTACTAATATCCTAAATGAATAATACAAATATAGGTGACAATTTAGACTTAATGATTGGTAAAGGTAAGCCATAGGCTAATAGTAACCACCATCAACTCAAGCAAGGATGACATAAAGATGCTCGGTCTTGGCTAAACTATTGGAGAATCATGGAAGACACCATTTTGCAGAATAAAGATACTATTAAAAATATCATCATATCAAAATTTAAGGAGAAAATGTGGTGTGATAAAGAGTTAGAGGAAAAAATAAAATTAAGGTATTATAAGGATGTAATCAACCGTAATCTAGAAGATCAAAATTATCTATATGTTTTGACAATTGTAAAGAAAAAAATAAGCATTGCTAAGATAAGAACAAATTCTCATGAGCTCCATAGTGAAACTGGGTGTTGGTCAATTCCTAAAAAGCCATGGGATGAAAGAGTGTGTCACCTTTGTGACACTAAGAAGGTTGAAGATAAAAGGAACTTTCTCTTAGATTGTCCAACCTATACGAATATTATATCTCATTTTCAAAATATTTGTCACACTATCAACCTTCCTAACCTCTTAACTCAACAAAACTATGGTGATCTTGGAAAGTTTCTCTTAATGCTTTTCGAGCACAGAAACAAAATTCTAAAGAATTGCAAGTAATCCCTTGCCCTCTTAAGGTCCGATAGACCATTTCGGTCTTAGTGGATGTTAATCATCATCATATATAATTTTTAATTTCCTCCTCTTTATATTTATATAATCATAATAATAAAAATAATAATCTATTTTTATGGTCACAGTGAAACTAGACATCAAATTGGTGTATGAGAACCCCTTGTTTGTGGGACAAGGGACCCCCTCCACCCAACAATTTGACTGATAAAATTTACGGAGGTATACATACCCCCTCTCTCTATATATATTATTTTTCTTATATATATAATTATATATATATATAGATATAATTTTTTAATTTTTTTTTCTATTAAATTAATAAAATTGAATACATATAAGTTAATAAAATTGAATACTTTTATATGCATTCATGTAGTGTTTGTTGAATCATTATATTGACTCCATGAAAAGTTCATCTAATCACTATATAAATTATCTTTCCAAAATAAGACAAAAAAATAAAATAAAATAATAATACTTAATTATCTAATATAATATAATATGATAGTACATATTATATTTTATAATCATCCATGTCATCCTATTAAAAATTGTACATGAATATGACATTTTGTTTATGCAAAAAGGTCAATCCCATATCTCATTATAATCTAATTTGGGTATATCTTATCTACTCATCCCATATCTCATTATAATCTAATTTGGGTATATCTTATCTACTCATTGTGGGTTGGTAAGTGTATCATCCTTTAATTGTGGGTTGGTAAGTGTAAGGTCATCTCATCATTTAATACACATGTAGAGTGTATCATATGTCATAAATATGTATAGGTATGAAGTGTTGTGGTGATTTGTTGAGTATATGTGATTTTATATTATTTTCTCTGAACCGCAATTGACATTTGACATTTATGATTGGCAATTGCGTGTTATAGATAAACTCTCCGACGTATAGAGATAAACATATAATATTTAAATTATTTGGCTTTGACAATGACATCACATGAGATTTTCAGCACTCTCAATTCTCCAATAGAACTTAGTTCTTATAGCATGAATTGAGTGTTATAAGACCAAGTACAACATTGAGGGGTCTATTGATATGTGTAAGGTTTACGGGGAATTGAGAGTGTATGAAGGATTGACAGGCTTATTGATATGTGTATGAAGGGTTTATGGGGAATTGAGAGTGTATGAAGGGTTTGTTTAAGGTCATTGGTAACACTAACACGCATAATTGTATGAGTATTTTGTAAGCTTCATTTTCATTTTGTGCTTCTTATTTAAAGATTCATTTTGTGCTTCTTATTTAAGCATCCGAGTGCTCTAATACCAAGTAGAGCTATGAGCTATGATGGGTTTATTGACATATGCCAGGCGTGTGGAGTGTATAAAGGGTTGATGTGAGGCCATTGGCAAGGTTATTAACAAACATATAGTATTTTGTAAATTTGATAAAAACATATAGTATTTTGTAAATTTGATAATGTATTGTTTGTGCAATGATCCATTTGAGTTCTCTAATACTAAGTACAACTTGGATGGGTCTATTGACATATGGGTCTATTGACATATGTAAAGGCTTATGGGAAATTGAGAGTGTATGAAGGGAAATTGAGAGTGTATGAAGGGTTAGTGTGAGGTTAAACAATTTAACAATTGGAGTATTTTGTATTGTTTGTGCAACAATTTATTTTATGGAAATTTATATTAAAATGTAGAAATTTAGGTTAATCTTACTAGTCTTTAATATGTAAAATGTTTGGCGATAGTTTTGTAAAAATATTCAAATTTTTAAGGATTTTATATAATAAAATTTTGATGATTTTTAAGGTAAAATAATTTTATTCTATGGAATTCGGGGAATCATTTTAAAAAAAATGGAAATTAGCGAATATATTTTTGGTAAAAAACATGGAAAATTAGTCCATTAGCGAAATTTAGCCCCTAAAATCATCTATGTAATATAGGCATCATAATTATTAGAGAAATGAATCTAGCTCAAGAGGAAAAGGTAAAGGCAAATCCTTTATTCAATGTGTTTATTGTAAGAGGAATGGACATCATGAAAAGGATTGTTAATTCAAGAAGATAGATATTATGGAGAAGAGAGAAGGAAATACAATTGTAGAGAATGTAATACCTCAGTTTTGATCCCCGGATTAGCAATGTATATTTGTGTATACGATGAATGGTCAAGGGCCAAGCAATGTAATATGCAAATATTTTACATTAATAATCAAAATACATCATCGAGTACACACAAAGAAGGACAAAACATTGGGGGTTATGATTTCACAAAAGAGGAATGAAAAGAGGCTTAGAGGCTCAAGGGGGGCTAAAGTAAATAACAATGTTTTATTACTAAAGCTCAAATCTATTATCTCATATTATACACATGGCAAGTTGAAAGCATGCAAATATAATTCATGACCTTTGGTTATAGTGGGCCTTTTTACCACTCATTTGAAGGGATAGCTTGGTTTGAGTGCTAATTTATTATGCCATGTCTGTGACAATATTATAGGAAAGAAATCCCTATGAGAAATTATGTTTGTGTGCATGGGAAAACTATTGCCAATGAGGAAAACTAATCACATATGAGAATCCCTTGAGTTTCCAGTAGCGATATTTCCTGGCCAATCTATGTTGGAGCCCAAGAAAGAAGTGGGATAGCCTAAGATACTACATAGCAAAGAAGAAGATCATCTTCTTTGGGTTGTGCAAGTTGAAGAGGAAAGAGAGTTGGTGAGTTAGGATTGCTATAATAGTGAACAGAGTGCAAATTCTAGGAATTGGCATGTGAGAGAGGATTAGAGCTAGCCATAGACAAATTCGTCCTTGTGGACTCATAGCCTCAACGTGGAGGTGGCCCTATTGCAGAAATATTATAGGCAACAACAATCCTATGGTTAGGTGAAACACCCTTCGTCTACAACCAGTTGGTGTCTTATTTCCATAAAGATAAGTGTTATGGATTATTTATGCTTATGTTGAATTTAATGGTGTTTATGTTATGAATTTAATGTTTTTCATTTTACATACATGTATGAATCTATATTGGTATCTATGACTAAGTAATTGTTCTTGCATGAGTCTGCATTATCATGTTTCCATGTAATCATTCATTAATAGTAAGCAGAATGGATTATGGTGTTAGAGAAAGAAAATAAATAGAAAAATTGTGATTCAAAGAAGTACGCCATATCCTCAATGGTTGACAAAGGCTATTGGGTACATTACAAAATGGTATCAAAGCAAGGAGTAAAATGAAAAATGCGCTTCCAAGAAGTACCATGTATCCTCAACAATTGATAGAGGGTACTGGGTACATCACAAAGTGGTATGAAAGCTACTAGGTACAACACCGTGGTTGTATGGGCTAGAACTCAACCTATAAATGAAGAAATTGCAGGTTGTTTGTAAAGTGTTTAACGAAATCTCTTAATGGACATTGGGTGATTTGGATTATTTTCAGCATGAAATGAGAGTGGAGATATAATAAAGAAATGTATAGATATGTATCAGATATCAAACAATATAAAAGAATGGTATCAAAGATATAAACATAGAGATACAATAATACACAATTTCTATTAATATGTGAAATGTACAGAACTATAAAAATACTGAATGAAAGACTTGCTAGAATGGTGGCAGCTTATATCTGAGAAGAGATGTGACAGCTACTCGCATTTTCTAGAATATGATCATTACAATGAGCCTCTAAGGGGCTTTTTAACATAAGGAAAATCCAAAACCCTAACCCCAAGAGATGAAAATCCAAAAGGTTTGCGGGCCCCAATGGGGGTAGTTGATACATCAATTTCCCGGGGGTGTAACTTTTGCATACGATCTTCATTTGGGGCGCTCGATACACCTTTGGAAAGGACTAATCGATAAGAATGACTTTTGAATGGTCGAGGTGAGTGTCTTTAGCAGCCGCTTAGGCCCCATGTTACACATTAATTTGGTCACCCTGATGATGAATTTACAAGCATGTAATCAGGCCCTCAAAATCATCTTTTGCATGAGAAAAGTGACTGCTTTCCTCCTCTGATAGACTACTTTTTAGAAAGACGTCGCAGGCTACTCATAGTTTACAGTGCGGAAATCAAATATTTCCGCAGGCTTCTCTATAGCTAGCCTGCAAGATATCCACAGGCTGCTATATATGTAGGGTGCGGCGGCATTTGAAAGCCAAAAGAGGAAAGAGGTTCAAGAAGTTTCTAGAAGGGGAATCTTCTGGAATGTGAGGTGACGTCCATATGGTTACGATCCTACTGACTTCTCTGATCTGGTGGGATCATCCTCATCCCTTTAACCACTTTAGCTGCTCCTATATAATAATGGGCTTCTCATGGAAAAGGTTAAGCACAGTTAAGCAAAGTTGAGAAAAGGATTACTGGAAGAATAGGTTGGAGATTGTGTGAAGAATACTATTTCAATTGATGCTTGAGATCTACAATCACCCATCAAGCTTTTGAAGATCACCTTCATGCAAACTCCAGAACGCATATATGTGTGTGTTGGAACAAAGGACCACTAAAATGGAACTTGCAACATCAAGGCATTTCGGTTGTATCTTCCACTTTTATTCAATATAATACAGTGGCATGTTTCTTTCCCATAATTTTTTTCTCATTTTATTACATGAATCCTTGATCACATGTCTAAGTTTTTATTGAATCTATCATAGTTTCTTTCACTTGGGTCTGTTTGTGTCATTGCAGATCTGGTTTCACAAGAGCACTGGAGCGAAGCGGGAACAACAAAGATATAAGGAAGCAATTTCAAAGGTAAGTCATCAATTCCTTCTTTGACACTTATATTAATGATTATAACTTAGGGAAAGTGTCATGTCTTGTCCTATTTTGTTCTAGATCCAAGCGGATCTAACCAGATTAGTTTATGTCCACATTTACTAATTTATCCTATAACAAAATTGGCGACTCCATTGGGGATACAAATTTATTGTGGTTTTTTGTTGGCCATTTGGTTTTTCCTACTCTTTTTTATCTGAATTCAATCTCTAAGTCTGTGGGAGATCCATTCAGACTCACTGAGTTTGAAAGTTCACAGAGATTTTTTACCTTTTTCTCAAAATTCCTTGATTTTTAGATGTGTCTGCACTAGATTTCCACACCCTAGCTATTTGCTTCAGTGTGTAATTTCCACACTCTATTTGTTTCTGGCTGGTGGAAAGTCTAGATTTCCGCATTGTAATGTGTTGCTAGCCTGCGGTGGCGTCTGTGGAATTTTTGAGTAGGGTTTTGGCCTCTGTTCATGCCCAGTTTTTGCTTTAGTCAGTTGGGGGGAACTTTTTTAGCGAGTGTTTGACTGTTTTCTCATGCTTAACACGCTGTTGATTGGTTTTCGGAGATCAAACACCTCTCTTAGTCATTTTCCAGTTTTCATTTTTTATTTTTAACAACAAGGGTATAATCTCTGAGCTTGTATCTGAGTGCTTGTTCAATTAAAAATCTTGGATTGGATTTGAAGTTTTGGATTGATTATGTATTCTGGATTGCTTGATGATTGAGAGGTTGTTTCTTCATTTGCATTTGAGGAAATACTTTCTCATCATTTTTTATTTTTTGTCTTCATTGAAAGTTCGATTTGGGTGCTTGTTGAAGGTACAAATTTTCTTGGATTTCTTGTCTTTTCTCTGCCATGCCCTTGGTCTGGTCTTAGAAAGGAAGAATTTGAAGTTATCCATTCTTTTGAATAATCATACATACAAAAATTTATTGCATTTAAGAGAAGATAACATTGAAGAACTTCATTGTTTATTGGTTGTTTGAAATTGTGTTCATTTAAATAAAAATGAAGTATATTTCGTAGTTTACATTATTCCGGAAACACCTTCTCCCTACTGTAGATAGAATTCATTGAACAGAAATTTGCATCATTCATTTCTATTTGCATATTATTGGGTCAAGGTCTTACACAACATTGGTTTCATTCCTGTCTCCCTCTTAAGTAACGACAGCCTTTAAAAATTTTGCGAAAATCTAAAACTTAACTAGTAATTTTTTCTAAGGCTCTTTTACACCAACATTAGCTAGGCTAGAGATTTGGAATAGGCAGTGAGACACACTCTCCAAAGCACAAAACAAACAATAACATATTGTGATAGGGACTGTAAAATTCCATTTGCAACATTTTGTCCTAGGAAGCCCTTCTCACACAAGGGTCAAACCTTAGGTCGCATTTAGATCGGCAGAGTTACTCACCCTGCTTTGTTGATCTCGGTGTAGAGATTGCATGTATTATGGGGGTCGCTTGAAGGTATACCCACAATGATGAGTGGAAGCCTCTCAAGTTGATTTCAGACTAGATACCCTGCCCTTGTGCGTGGATCAGATTGTCGACTGTCTCCCCAGGCATCATTGTTGTTTTTGGTAGCCTTAGTTGCCTATCTTATTAGGGTCTTACATGAGGTGACTGTGGAGGGAAAAGTCTTCACGGTACCTAGAATTGATGTTGGCGAGACTCACTTGGACTCCTTGGAGGGTATACCCATGATTATGTGTGGGAGCTTGCACCAGGGTGCAAGTCCATTAAGCAGGTCTTCAACAAAACTTTTCCACCCTAGCCCAGCCCCTTCTTGTCTCGACTTCACGATGTTGGATTTCATCACCAACTAGTGACTTCGGAATAAGAAGGTTTTGTTTGCTTGGTTTTGATTCCTAGATTCTACTAGCGAGTGTTGTTTATTTACATAGTTGGCCATAGATTTTTTACGTAAAATTTTCGGCTCGACCAACATTGACCCTCCACGTCGTTCGCGTAGGATGCACGGACTACCTCCAGAAGATCCGAAATTTTCCCAACCCTTGCTCCCTAATCCTCCAGAGGACTCTCCTCAACAGAGTGAGATCCATGACCACATACCTTCACAAGCGGAAAGAACTGACTCTTTAGAAAGTTTTTGAATCGTTTCTGATTCTTTGGATGCTTTCTGCTTCCCTCTTGGATACGAGAGACATATTATTCAACTAAAATCGTCTGGAGAACTTGTTGTTTACACTTATGGAATCCCAACTGGAATCCCTATTGGCCTTGAAAACAAGGATCCTTTTTGGACCACTGACATATCTCGAACTCCGACTTCTAGACAGAACCCTCCTGGCTCAGAGGCAAAAGCAGAGATACCTATCATTTCTGAACCACCCGAAACATCTACTACATTTACAATACCGTTAGATCACTTTAACAATACAACTTGTTATTTCTTCGTTGGTTTAGAGGCTGGTCTTATCTCAACTATCCCTCTTCAGCAGGCCCATTCCACAATGGTCCCGAGCACTACGATTATCCCCACCGAGAACATGGTGGCTATCCAACCTCCTATTGGTACACCGCGTTCGTCTAGAGAAATCCCTTCACTTCCTCTTGGGTATAATACCTTGAATTATTATATACCCATTCCTACCCAAGTTTTATCCGGAGCTTCTAGAGTCTTTACTCCTCCTGGGTATAATGCTTCTTCCAGTTCTATTCTGACACCATCCCAGTTCCTCTCCGGAGGGTCTTTGTAACACCCTGTTTCCCCCAGTTTGTAAAAATAACTGGACTGGCCAAGAACTATGGAAAACTCATAAATGTGAATATGTGATGTAATTGGACCTTGAGGAAAAGGTTAATGAATGTGAATAACATTATGAATTTTATTGCAGGAATGCTGAGAGGGGATGTGCAGAAAAAGAGACCACGATGGTGGTGGAAGGCACCATGAAAGGTGGCGTTAACTTCCATCGAGAATTAATACCGTATTTGGACTCCACTGGTCGGGAGAACCAAAAGTGGCTCGCTGGCCCTGAATTAAATGTCTCACAAGCTGGTAGGTAGATGGTTTAATGAGGGATGGGAGGTGAACCACCCATCCGTAGAGCCGTCAGGCCTGACCAACGCGAGGGTAATCATGCCACACACAACCTTGCAAGAGGGTAAGGCGTGGGGTAGAACCGATTAGGGGCAGATGCGAGGGGAGAAATCTGGCAATACGTAGAGTGAGTGATAGCAGAGAGGAAGGATTGCAACCTTCACTCCTGGTCATTGGAAAATAGAGACGCAGTCTCATAGCATCGTGGTATTAGCTCGGGGGTGGCTAGTGGTAAATCCGCTGGGAGTGGCTAAGCCTATGGTTGGGTGGAAACGGGCACCCCTCTCAGCAGTTGCTTAACCCTGGTGTTATTTCTGATAAGTGTTTTTCCTCTGGCATCTGGAAATATATGTATTCTGATAATTATGTTCATAGGCTGTGAAACTGTGAATGTTTTCATTATAAGAAGGTTTGTGTGGTATTTTGATCGGTACTAGTAGTTGTATATGCTTATAACAGAAAAACCTCGCATGGCTTATGTTGATAAATGAATCTAATTATGCATAAGTTGAACCAAGTCAGATTTCCAATCTGTTCTCGGGAATTTGTTTCCCCTTATCTGTCTCCAAGAATGCCCCGGAATAGACCTCTTCGCAGAGATTCCCTCCTTGGAAAGGTTTACCAAGAACCTGGAAAAAGGACTTGAATGTGCAAGTCTTAACAACCCTGTTCGAAGAGGAATGACCCTCTTAAAATCCCGAAGTAGCAACGTAGGGATAAGTATTGATCAATGGATGAGATCCTGTCGGAAGATCTACGGTCATTGACCGTTAAAATCGAAGGAATAAACGAGGGCATTAATTTCCTTAACCCTTTTTCCTCTATCTTAGTGAATAGCGAGGAGATTGGAATCATAGACCCCCAGGGTCCATGAGAACATCTGGACCATTGGTTTTTCCACGTCCAAGGAGCAGTGGGAAAGGGCACAGCATCGGGACCGATCTGAACCGTCAGATCTTAGCTAGAAAACCTGACAGTCGTTAGATCTATAGGGAGGTAGATGAGGGTTAAGCCCTCGTGAATAGGGGAAAAAGAATCTAAGCCGTCCATCCGAGGAGGACAGGTGGCATAGATCTAGGGATCTCGTGAACTCGGAGGTTCGCAAGGTAAAAGCCCAAAGGTTGGGTGCTCCAAGTCGCGAGTAGCGAAGTGTCGAGAGCTGAGCATGAGAGAACACATGGAAAAACTTCAAGGTGGGGCCCACGTGATTGACGGGTGGACACACATCGCCTAGAGAAGGGAGTCAATGCTCCATTGACTTCTCGTGTCTCGAGGATTCGCGGGAGAAGGGCATGAGAGCTCAACCCTTGGACTTACGAAGTCGCGAGTAGAGAGAACGCGAGAGGGAAAATTAAATATCTCTTCTCGAAGGTTCGTGAAGGGAAGGTGCCAAGATTTGATGCTACAAATCGCGAAGGGGCGAGTTGCAAGTAGTGCGAAGGGAAGGTCAACCTTCACTGACCTTCAAGTCTCAGAGGATCGCATAAGGGAGGAACGAGATTTCAACTGTTGAACTCACGAAGTGGAAAATAGCGAGAGGAGCTAGAGTTTAGCCTAGCCGACGGTCATGCGCAGAGGGCACTGACAGAAGGAAGCTATACCCAATTCGTGATCTCGGGTATCGGTGATTTGTAAAGAAAATTTGAGGGTCTTTGACTCACGAATCGCGAGGTCGCGAGTTGTGAAAGGCGCCTGCATTTAGGCGCGTATGTGGTCCTATCAAAATAGGGACTAAAGAAAGGGAGCTAGTGCTTTGTCGTTAAGTGGCGAGTAGATCTGGATGACCAAAATCTATGCACCCATATCTACGGCCAAGGTTTCATTCCGAATACCCCTCGCCATTCTACCTTCAAGATTGGACTCAATTGTATCGCTGAGTCGCGAAACATGAAAAGGCACCTGGTTTGTTTGGCCTATGGTCCTAACCCACGATCATAGGGAGGTGAACAGGGAAGAACTAGCCTGCACCAAACCTCCATAGGACTTCGGAGATTCTGTCCCTTGAGGAAAAATGAAAATCTTATTACGTTGTAGTGGGTATGTGACAAATTGGTATCAGAGCATGGTTACAACACTCAGCCTGATTGGGCTCATGCACGAGTCGCGCATAAGCTCCGTTCGAAGTACTCCTACGAAGAAGTAACCCCATAACGTAACTCTCTTGTCCAGGATTGAAAACTTGGAAACAAGAACCTGACTGTGTATGCATGTGAAAGAGTTATAAATTATGCGTAGATTATAAAAATATATCTAATTCTTGACTAAGAATCAACGTTTGTCTTTTCTCTCAAGTGAATGATCAGCCGTGGGAATCTACAGACGCAGAGCATGGTGACTCACCAAGAGGTGGGAGAAGGCTCCCACAACAGAGACGAAGAGTCAAATGAAAGAAGAGAAATAGAAACCCCTCCAGACCTAGCCGAGACTGTGAGGAGTCTCATGGTTGAATTGTAAAGCTGCAAGGTTGACAATGAAAGGATGATGAAAGAACAAGAAAAGCAAACCAAAATTAATGCAATTTTACTGCAGAGCTTATCTGACCTACAGTGACCAATGCAACATGAACCTGAGATGCAGAATCATGGTCGTATCAGTGGCAATACTGAGAGAAGCACATAAAGAAAGGTCCACCCCAGAGGTAAAGGACCAGTGCCAGATGATTCCACTGAGAAGGAAGTTGGCGATTCAGAAGGCTCTTCCAGCAGCAGGACCAGTTCCTATTCTCG
>SNQJ01S0115974.1:0-12925 GCA_010110895.2 Picea sitchensis | reverse complement strand
AATGGCCTAAAGCCGACATAATTAAAATAACATTACTAATCTAAATTACAACTAATGGCCTAAAGATGACATAAATAAAATAGCATTACTAATCTAATATGCCCCAATTAAGGGGTAATGAGCCAATATTAGGGCTTAACACAACTTCTCACGCAGTTGATGGTGTGATTGGCACTTTCCATGCTCAACCTCAAAATATGCAAGCCTCTCCCACCAATGATCCGAATTTTATGACAAAAATGAAATGACTACAAATTATTACCATATTCTTAACACAGAATAATAGAGATACAATAAAACTGGTTTTCTATTCAATAAGGAAATAAGATGAAACTGTAAAATGCAGCGGAAAACAAACTTGCTGGAATGGTGGCGGCTTATCTCTGAGAAGAGATGTGACGGCTGCGCTCATTCGCAAGAAGATGATTACAATGAGGCTCTCAAGGCCTTTTTACAATAAAGAGGAGTTTCAAAAACCCTAAACATCCAAAAACCTAACCCTAGGAGATGAAGCGCCAAAAGTCATGTGGGCCCCATTTGGGTAAGTCAGTACATCAACTTCCCGGGGTCGTAACTTTTTGATACGATCTCTGTTTTAGGCGTATGATAGATCATTGGAAATATCTATCTGAGGAATACAATAGTTGCACAAAATTTCATCATGATGAAATTTGGCCACCGCATCATACCCCAAAAAACGTCGTTTAGGGCCTCAAAACGACTCCGGAAGTTCAGGACCCGAAAAAATGCTAAAAATAGTAAATTATCAAAATTGCTAGAAAGTTGTTTTGAGCTAGATGGAAAAGGTGGGTGGCCACTGATATCCACCTCGATAAATCCTCCATCCTTAGGAAGAAATGGTCTCCATTGCGTTGAGTTCCCCCATCAAATGAGGAAATTTCTGCTGAATTTGCCCCCGGGTGAGCCACTTGCCTTGGTGCAGGAGCTGCCCTGCTTTGACGACTCGATAAAGTTGGATCTTTTGTTGTCGAGTGCCCTTGATCTGTGTGTACACAATCTTATCACTGGATGCCTATTGTATGCAGTCGGGGTTGAGCTCTGTTGGTGTCAGTTGTTCTACTACGTCCGAGGTGTCCAATAATGGTGGGAAATAAGGTTGAAGGAGGTCCACGTTGAACACTGGGTGCAGGCCAAGGAAAGGAGGAATGTTGAGCGCAAAAGAATTATCCCCCACATCCTTGGTGATGGTGTATGGCCCATAACGGAGTGGGAAAATATTTTGATGGGGTCCTATAAGGCGTTATTTCTGTAAGTGCAACCAAACTTTGTCGCCCACCTGAAACTTATGTGGAAACTGATGTTGATCATGGTGCTGCTTGTACTTGTCATTGGACTTCTGTAGGATATATTGAACCTGTTGGTGGATGTGATGGATCCTCTCAATGAATCCAGTGGCTTTGTCAGCCTCAGTTGGAGCAAGAGAGGAGTCAGTCGAGGTGAACGCAAGGGGAAGTGCAACATCTATGGGACCCAATGGTTGGAATCCCAACCCCACCTGAAAGGGGTTGTGGCCGGTTGAGCTATGCAAGGCTCGGTTGTAGCTATGTTGGACATAGGGAAGACTCTCATCCCATGTGCGAGGGTGCTTGGAATTATACATGCGCAGGATATGCACGACCATTCAATTTATGACCTCAATTTGGCCATCTGTCTGGGGGTGGAAGGCCGTGGATTTGGTGAGCTTGGTGTTCAGCAGTGACCAGAGGCTCGACCATAATGTGTTGAGAAATTGACTATCCCGATTTGAGACAATGGTTTTTGGGATTTGAAAATGTACCTAGACTCGTTCAAAGAAGAGCTTGGCAGTGGCTTCTGCTATGATGCTCTTCTTGCAAGAAACTAGAATCACCATCTTAGAAAAACGATCGACAACCACAAAACACAGTCATTTCCCCACTTGGTGGATGGGAGGCCTGACATGTAGTCCATTGAGATGGATTCCCATGGTCTATCAGGAGTAGGAAGAGGGGTGTACAGGCCCTATTTCTTAGTGGTTGGTTTGGCAATAACGGAGGCAGTGCACGACCTGATATACTTGCTGACCTCCTGTTGAAGTTTCGGCCAGTAGAAATGTTTTTGTAGCATTGCCACTGTCTTTTCGACGCCGAAGTGTCCTGCCACTCGGCTATAGTGGGATTCCCAGATCAACTTCACTCGCTCACTTGAGGGAACACATATATGGCCCAGACGACAAAAAAACCCATCTTGAAGATGGAAATTATCGACAACTGCCTTTGCATCCAACATTTGGTAGGTGGTGGTGAAGTCCGGGTATGTCTCATAGAGTTGGGGCCATCCAGAGGTCTCATGACCATAGGAGTCTAGCACTGTGGTGAGTGCCGCGACTGGTGGTCTGTTGAGGCAATCAACGACGTGGTTGGTGCTTCCTATTTTATACTTGATGATGAGGTGGAATTGTTGCAAGTATGTGGACCACTTTTGATGGTTGTCATTCTGCAATTTTCCTTGTGTCTGCATGAACTGCAGTGGCCTATGATTAGTGTGGATGACTATCTCCCTCCCAAGAATGTAATGTCTCCACTGGCGGCAGGCTTTCACAATGGAGTACATTTCTTTGTCATAAGTAGGGTACTTACAGACAACATTTGATAGTGTCACACTTTGATAGGCCACGGGGTGGTTGTGCTGCGTGAGAACGACACCCACAACATAGTATGAAGCATTAGTCGCAATCTCAAAGGGTTGCTGCAAGTCTGGTTGTGAAAGTACTGGGGTTGAGCACAAGCGCTTCTTCAAATCATTAACGCTTTTTATTGGGGCCTGCCCCATGCAAATTTATCCTTACCACCACCCCTGGTTATTTGGCTGAGGGCCCATGCAACACAACCTGTTGATGATAAGCCAAAACACAACTTGTTGATGATAAGGATAAGCGCAAACCCCGATACCCTTTCCTTATCTGTGGTGATGATCACTATACGAAATATTGTCCAAGATGGGCTAAGGTTACTAAGTTCCTCCAAGGGACCGCAAAACCTCCCACACCTACTATTTTGTCTCAACCTTTCCCTTCTCAATAGCAGGCCCAACTGGTCATCCATGACCAACCCTCTCCCTCCACTACTTTTTATGTACTCATGTGTACTATTGATTCTAGAAAGAATGACGTTACACTTACCACATGGGCCAAAGATTACTCTTCCTCAAAGGAGAAGGTTGACGATATACCACCTTCATTGGTTCAACAACCTCCTTCAACTTCAGCTCCTAACGATCCTCTTCATCTTGAATGACCAAGTCTCGATACAGTTCTTCGTCCTCCCCCAAAGGGTGTTGTTCGAAAGTCTGCCTTCAACCCTGATGCACGTGATGCCCAGAACTACAGTATTGTAGAAGATCTGGTGCAAGCACCTTCTGCGATGTTATCTCTCGAAGTCCTTCAAAGTTTCCCTACCCAACGGAAGGCACTGCTAAAGGCTATCGGTGGAATTGATCCTACGGATACAAACTTGATAATTTTTTACCTCGAAGATCACATTCCGAGACTCCCCCCTCAACTAGCATTCCAAATACAAGTTGTTTTCTCTGACAAGAACATCTATATGACTATTATTGATGAGGGTGCCTCCACGTGTGTAATGTCTATTGCCTATTGGAAGGCCATCGACTCTCCTCCTCTTACAGAATCACATAACATGCTTAAGGCCTTCAATGGCTCTAGCTTTAATCCCTACGGTGTACTTCCTTCATTGTCTATTACGTTGGAAGGCAAATTGGTCAATGTTGAAGTTGAGGTCTTTGATGCACCTCTCGATTATAACCTCTTACTTGGCCATAGTTGGATTGATGTGATGTGCGTCGTTGTGTCTACCCTTTTTTGTGTTCTATGTTTTCCACATCAGGGAAATGTCATTACTGTCGACCAACTAGCCTTTTTCAACTCTGACACCCATACTAGCAACGTACCTTTTATCGTGAAGACACCACCTGGGTATGAGAATGTCCATGTGGGCCTACTTAAATATTTGACTTTGATAGGTATGTTCCCAATCCCACCTCCCAATGCTCCACCTCCTTTGGTTGCATCGATTAACATGATTTCCACCTCCGTTCGCAAAACTCACACATCTTCCGACCCATGGGTAATACCCAAACCCGGTGATTATCCTCGCTACGACAACCAAATGCCTTTAAGTCTGGTTGAATCTGCCTATCAAGCCATTCAATCAGAAACCCCTTCTACCCTCTCTCTCTGTGATTCGTCTCCTGACCCATTCCATGTTATTTTTCCCACAGACGAGATGATTATGTCGGTTATGTCGATGGAAGATACCTCTTGGGATGATGGACATCATCATTCCATTCTCTTCCTCGAACAACACACCATTGCGAGTTACCAACGAATCTCGACTCCATTGACTGTTGCTATCATTTCTTCTATTCTCGATTCCACACACGATGTGTTATATGAAGGGAACTTGAGTAACATTTCACCCACCATCCCCCTCGACATATCTATTAAACCTGGAGTTGTCGAAAATGTTCATATCAGAGCTTCATGTTCCATTGAAGAGGTTGTCACTTATAAGTCCCTTTTTCAAGAGTTTTGTGACATATTCGCCTGGAGCTATGAAGAAATGTTGGGTATTGACCCTAATATTGTTGTACACAAAATTAAGACCTACCCGAGTGCTAAACCCTTCCGACAGAGACTTCGCCCGGTCCATCCCCGTAAAGCAACTGCTACCAAGATTGAGATCGAAAAACTTCTTAAAGATGGCTTTATTGATCCCGTGGCTTTGACTGATTGGGTATCCAATCTAGTTCCGGTTAACAAGAAACAAGGTACGATCCGTGTCTACATCGATTATAGGGATATAAATCAAGCTTGTCCTAAAGACAACTTTCCCATCCCCTTCATTGACCAGATTGTCGACGATTGCGCTGGGAGTGAAATAGTCTCCTTAATGGACGATTTCTCTGGATATAATCAAATCAACATCTTGCCCGTGGATCAACACAAAACCTCTTTCATTTGTCCTTGGGGCACCTTTGTATACCAGAAACTACCCTTTGGTTTAAAGAACGTCAGTGCAACTTTTCAACGTGCCATGTCTTATTCTTTTCATGACATTAAGCACATTCTACAACCATATCTAGATGACATACCGACGCATTCCATGCATCGTAGTGACCATCTGACACACCTCCGAGCCATTTTCCTTCGTTGTCGGTTCTATCGTATACGCTTAAACCCACACAAATGTGTTTTCTGTGTGGAGTCCGGTTGACTCCTAGGTTTTATCATTTCACACTAGGGGATCAGGGTCGATCCTTTGAAGGTTGAGGTGATCCTCAATATCTCTCCTCCTTCTTCATTTCACCAGCTTCAAAGTTTTCAAGGGAAGGAAATGTTTTTATGTTGTTTCATCCCAAACTATGCTCAATTAATGCTCAGATTTACTCGATTGCTCAAGAAAGGTTCTGAGTTCATATGGGATTCCACTGCCAATCAAGCGTTTGAAGCTTTGAAACTGACTTTAACCCATACCCCATTACTTTTCCCACCCGATTATAGTCAAGATTGCTTCCTTTATCTCGCTGCTTTGGAATTTACCATCGCCATGGTTCTAGTCCAAGAAGATGATTTACACGATGAACATGTCATTTATTATTTAAGTCAGAGTCTCATGACCACTGAAACCAAATATCTACATGTTGAAAAACTGGCCCTGGCAGCTGTTCAAGTTGTCCAACGTTTCCATCACAACATCCTATTACGCAAGACCACTGTAATTTATGATTGCAACCCCATGCAACACATTCTTAAATGCCAATTTCTATTCTTACATGCCAATTTCTAGGGGGAAAGTACTCTAAATGGATAGTGATTCTCCAAGAGTTTGACTTAGAATTCGAACGTGCTAAGTCTAAGAAATCTTTGGTGTTTGTCGAACTGATGTGTGACCTTCCTTGCACTGAGACAGAAAATGTAGCAAAAGATTCTTTACCCGACGAATCTCTTTTTATGATCAGTTCTAATGACCTTTGGTATAAAGATATCATTATATATCTCCAGACTCAAAATTTCCACCCCGATCTATCTAGTGCTGACCATTGTCCTATACGATATCAAGATCGTCAATATATCATCCTCAGTGACACTCTTTATCGCTGTGGGGTTGACTCCATTTTTTGACGATGTCTCACCTATGACGAGGCTGAGAAAGCTTTGAATGACTTCTATTCTGGAGCATGTGGTGGTCACATGTCTGGGTATGCTACCGCTCAAAAGATCTTACAATAAGGGTATTTTTGGCCTTCTTTATTTAAAGATTGTATTACCGTAGTCCAAAAATGCCATGCTTGCCAAACACACAATAATAAAATAAGCTCACATTGTGCTCCCTTACACCCTTTAGTTTCCATCGGACCTTTCGCAAAATGGGGTATCGATTTCATGACATGTAACCCTCACTCGTACAGAAGGCATGGATACATTATCATAGCCGTGGATTATTTCACGAAATGGGCCAAGGCGATTCCTACTTTCAACAATACTGGGAAAACTACATCCCTTTTCATATTTAATCATATTATTACTCAATTTGGGATTCCACAAGCTATCATTACTGATCACGACAGCCATTTTCGAAACTTTATGATGTCTGAACTTACCGACAAGTCGGGTCTTCGACATGAAAACTCAAATCCCTACTATCCACAGGCCATCGACCAAGTTGAAGCAATAAATAATTTTTTTATCACTATGCTTTGTTGGATAATATGAATCCATAAGACCAGCTGGCACACGATGTTGTTTTCGGCATTATGGGCCTATCGAACATCTGTGAAGTCTACTACGGGGTTTACCCCCTTTCAACTAGTCTACGACATTGAAGTCATTCTCCTGATTGAATGTGAAATACCATGTTTGAAGCTAGTCGTCGAACTTCTCCCAAAAACCTCTGCCAAAGAGGAACGTCTATTGTATCTTATGCAATTAGATGAGACCCATCGTGATGCCACCCTAGTTATTGAAACCTGAAAGAAACGTGTAAAATCCCAATATGACAAGCATGTCAAGCTACATGTTTTCTCTGAGGGAGATCTAGTTCTCCTCTATGAACAAGATCGTGATCTTCTAGTAGCCGAAAAATTTGAAGCTATGTGGCATGGTCCATATATCGTCAAACGAGTCTTAGAGAAGGGAGCTTACAAGTTAGTATATTATGATGGCATTCCTTTGAGTGAACCCAGAAATGGGCTTTACTTGAAGAAGTACTATGCTTAGATTGCCTCTACATGAGTGCTTATACTTTTACTGTACCATACTCTTGTGTGTTACTTTTGTGTGTTTTTCATTATTTGGTTTCGACCCCCAACTTCTTACCTTGTGTTGTGCTTGGTTTCTAGATGTCGACATCTTCTCTACCCTATATTGGCTTCGCCGATGGTGCTAGCCGTAGTACTCAAAACCTAGCTTCTGCTGCTTGGGAAATATATGCACCCACCAACGAACTTATCAGTTTACAAGGTGTTTGCCTCAGTCATGCAACCAATAATATTGCATAATATAACACAGTCATTGAATTATTGACCGATGCTATCTCACTTGGGATTCGTCACTTTGTTGTATGACTTGATTCACAACAAGTAGTGCTCCATTTAAGTAATGTATACACTATCTGAAGTCCTACTTTGTTACGGGTATATCTACGAATTCGCCTCTTGGAAAGTTATTTTGATTATATTGAATATCAACACATTCTTAGATGTCTAAATACATTAACTGATGCTCTAGCTAATTATGTGTTAGACAGACATTTGAGACATTTATAAATCCAATCACACATTACACATTGTATATAAAAGAAGAGTAAGCCGGTAGAGGCCTCATGTATATATATAATGAAAATGTTTTACAAAAAAAGTGTTTTCCATCCAAGGACCAAAATATCAAAATATAGATCCCATGGCTCCTACAAAATAGCATCAGAGATGCCGCTTGAAATAGCATCATGGATGCTACTCACGATAGCACACTACTTCCCGTGCTACCCTGTGAAGTAACTGACTAAGTGAGTCGGACATGCCTACAGTATGGCTTTGATAACGCCTCGGGACCTCCTTGATCGACATATCAGGGATGCCTGTCTTCAAGCATTCTAAGTTTTTCTCCATCGCCTCATAGTCGTCGGAATTCCACCCTGCTACCACACCTGGCTCTCCTCGCCTCTGAATCAGAGATGTTCTCGGAGGTCGATGTGGCCCTACATATGCATAGTCAAAAGTCTTTGATTAGTCTTTAGATTGAAAACACAAAAAACGTCTAATATCCTAAAAACCACAAAACACTATAAAGAACAAAATGTCTTTCTTACCTAGATCTCCCCACTGAAATCCATTAGGGAGATCCAAGTTAGGATCACCCCGAAAGTCCAAGCTGACATACACATAATCATCAATCATCAAGATTTGGGGCCTTAACCAATCAAAAAATGCATCATTGTACTTGATAATAAGGCCTGCTACATGTTGAACCATAAGGTCACACCACCGTTTCATTCTTGGGTCTCGTGGGTTTGGTATTCCCCACTCTACCTGTATCCAAAAATGAGGGACTCTTTCTAAGAAGAAAGATACCAAAATGAACCCATACCTAAACTGTTTTAGGTCTCCTCTCTTGATTTTAGTGAGTTGTGTCTTCATACCGTGGAGCACACCATCTCACCAATTAAATACTTGAGGTTCCAGACATTTAATAGCATATTGAAAATAACTCTGGAGCGCCATGTGTAGCGACACACTTCCTGCCATCCATGCAATGGTAAAGAGGGTGGTTCTAAGAGTTAGATATCTCACACCTCGGATAAACACTTTACCTTTGTGCCTTTTGGCATCAGGTTCACAGTGCCGACGGATATACTCGCTCATTAGCAAGCCACCACATCGACCCCCTGTCAGAGTCACACATACCCCACGACAAGATAACCCCATCAGAAAGTAAATATTCTCAATGTCCAAGGAAAGGACATGAACACCCACATGAAATACTTTTTGTTCTGCATCCCAAATATGGACCAAGTACTCTAATAGTCTCCGTTGGGCTCTCATGCCCTGGATTTTGAAAAATTTCAATAGGCCACATTTCCGAAGAGAATTAATGGTTCCTGGATCATTCAAATCCATAGAGTCATCATCCTCATTCTCATGTTTTCTCCATTCCAACATTTTTGCGATCAAACACTTGCATGGAAGTAAGAGAGGATAGTTAGCACCTCTATCCAACCTTTTTTGGAATTCTTTTTGGTTCAACACTTGCTTTTCTTTTTTGGTTTTCGGCCACCACAACTGAGATTTAGTTACAATGCGGGATTTCCACAAGTGATCCATTGGGCACCTGTGAAAATCCTTGATTTCCACAGGGCCCGATATTGGCCACTTGTAGCGGCCCCAACACATGCCTACCGACCCAAAAATCACCCAAAAAATCATTTTTTGACCACCAAAAACAAATTTTAAACGATTGAAAAGGAAGAAGATGAATAACTTGTTGTTTTCAAGGAAACCATTCATCGATTGATCGCCTGTGCTCCTCACAATTGATTGCCGAAGTAAGGGGTGAAAAAGGGTTTTTTAGACAAGTTCTTGACAAAATACAAATGAAATGGTAAAAAAGAGTTCTTACTCTTATTTATTTCAGTTTTTGCCTATTTTCATGATATTTTATATTATATAAATGTGTTTGGTTATAAACCCTCAAAACTAATAGTCTCGTGGGTGTCTTGTTTCTTGCAGGAAGAAGACTAGAGTCCTAATTAATGGAGTATGGATCTTTGTTCCGTAATTTGTTTTCTCTTCGTTACGCATATCAATCCTTTTAAATTTTTTTAGTAAAACCTCGAGTTCACTCTTCGTTTGTTCTCGTGCTCAAAAATTTATGAGAACGCAACTGAGTATACTTTTGTCGTGCTTTCGTACTCGTCTTGGTAACACGAAAAGAGACACACATGGAGTATCATTTAAGATCTTTTCACACTCCATAAAAAAAAAAGATTGTCGAGCGACCTTGTTTTGTTCACGCTCATAAAAATATTTGAATAAAACGTTCGATGGGCGATAGTTTATCACTTTTTCGGTGCTGTCAAACTATTTTACAAAAAAGGAACTGAGAGAGTTCTCTTTAAAGTGTTTTCAGACTATAAACATGAGAAACACCCGATTTTTCTATCTTTGGACTTGTTAAACAAACATCGAAAGACCCATATGGGATCGAACCACTCCTTATTAGGGTTCGTTAAAAATACTCCAAGGGACTTGTCCGATGGATGATCTTACATTACAAGCATATGTTATCCTCCTCAAGATTGTGTAAAAATAAAGAGGTACTCGCCAGAAATGGTGGGGGGAAATTTGGGAAAGAGATGTGTTTCTGTACCTGTTTTAGTGGTAGTACTAGTCGCTCTTGAACATGACACCCCCTTTGTCATTTGAATCCAGGTTGGGAAATCCATTTGTCTCTCGTCTGGCCTTCTTCAAATTCATATCTTGGGTCATCTTTGAGTCAATTCTTCCAAGACCAGTTTCATGTCATTCATATGTTCAAGAGAAGTCCAAACAAGCCCTCCCTAGCGTCGGCCATCTGCATTGTCATTTCTTACCATGTCGGCCTTCCCTGTGTCAGTTTCAAATAATTTTCATACTTTGATATACCCTAAATATGTTACTTATTTCGTGTCACTGATGGGGGATAAATCAAGGCCCCCCTGTGACAAGTCTTTTCCTGTCGAATTCAACTCATCATCCAGGAACAAGACTTAGAAATTGTTTAGTACCTTAGAGCCTATATGCCTCAATGCCAGGTTTCTTCACTCTCGACAGTGGATTCACATTATTGGTCCCCGATCAAGAGATTTCATCCAGTGTTCGAATTCAACTCATTTATTCACATTCATTGGATTGTACTAAGGTACCTTGGGAGTCATTGACATCAATGGTGATTTCCCTCACACTTGTTAATGGTTTTCATCAATGACCGGTAATCAAGTGGTTTTTTCCATGTTCGACTTTAGCGCCTATAATCGCATGGTTACATTCGTACTTACGGATGATGGGATTGAAGACCCTGGATATTATCTTTTTGGCCCAGGTTTTGATGGAGTATTTATTATTTGAATTGACACATAGATCCACTTTCTATGTCTCGTGGTTGTGTCTAAATTTACACGTTCTAATACATAGATCCACAATGTATTTATGGTGGCTATGTAGAATCTTGACGAAATGGATCCATGGTGTATAATTGGTGGCCATGAATTACATTTATGAGTTCAATCATTTGTAGTCTGAACATGGGAATTCCTACTTCAGATATATTATCAGATTGTGCAGATGCTTGTTTGTTTGTAGGTTCCCGATTGTTGTATTCTTTGTTCTCGACACACACACGTATTTTACAAAGTATTTCGGTCGTCACAAGTTCTGACCTCATACTTTGGGGGGCATTATGTTACACATTATTTTGGTCACTCTGATGATGAATTTACAAGCATGTAATCAGGCCCTCAAAATCATCCTTTTCCTAAGAAAAGTGACTGCTTTCCTCCTCTACAAGACTAATTTTTAGAAAGACGTCGCAGGCTACCCATAGTGTATAGTGAGGAAATCAAATATTTTCGTAGGCTTCTCTATAGCTGGCCTATGGTATTTCCGCAGGCTGCTATATATGAAGGGTGTGGCGGTGTTTGAAAGCCAAAAGAGGAAAGAGGTTCAAGAAGTTTCTATAAGGGGAATCTTCTAGAATGTGAGGTGGCGTCTGTATGGTTACAATCCTACCGAATTCTATGATTTGGTGTGATCATCCTCATCCCTTTAACCACTTCAGCGGCTCCTATATAATAATGGGCTTCTCATGAAAAAGGTTAAGCATAGTTAAGCACATTTGAGCAAAGGATTGTTGGAAGAATAGGCTGGAGATTGTGTGAAGAATACTATTTCAGTTGATGCTTGAGGTCTACATTCACCCATCAAGATTTTGAAGATCACCTTCATGGAAACTCCAGAACGAATATATGTGTGTGTTGGAATGAAGGACCACTAAAAGGGAACTTGCAACATCAAGGCATTACAGTTGTATCTTCCAATTTTATTCAATATGATATAGTGGCATGTTTCTTTCCCATAAAATTATTCTCATTTTATTACATGACTCCTTGATCACATGTCTAAGTTTTCATTGAATCTATCATATGTTGGGTATGTGTTATATTCTTTGCATGTGTGTGTGTGTGGGCGCGTCAGATACGACAACTGCATCTGACGATCCCGTCACCTAGATATCTACCGTGTGTGCTGGGCGCTTTACTAGGGGGGTCCCGGGGGAGGGTAGGTATGCCCCCCCCCTAGTTACACGCAGTGTTTGGGGCAACGCCCCGAAATTTTTTTTTGGGTCAGTTTTTGCTATTTTTAGAAGATTTGTAAATTAATCCCGGATTAAGGGATTAGGGCTTCGGTATCTACGGAATACCTAAAAAAATTGTATATATTGTATGGCGAATGGTGAAATTTGATATAATGAGAATAAGAAAAGTTTTCCCGGTTGAGGGTTTCCGGTATAAAATCTCTGTGTACTCTGTGTATGAGCCATTGGTTAATTTCTGTATTTCTTAAGAATCTATATGCATCTCTTTACTTCGCAAGTTTAAAACTTACATGTAGTATCATAGCTCATTTTTGGCTTCAGAGGGATGCCTTTGTTGTTGAGGGTTTGGCTCGGTCTTGATAGATCAAGTTTATCTTGGGTCTATGATAAACCTGGGTTTAGTGGGAGATTTTGCAGTGGATATTTGAGTAAAGAAAGAGGAATGGAGAGCTCATCTAGAATCAAGATAGAGAAGTTCAACGGTAAAAACTTTGAGCTATGGAAGCTCAATATGGAGGA
>SNQJ01S0115973.1:30379-44666 GCA_010110895.2 Picea sitchensis | reverse complement strand
ACATTATGGTATAAATAATGTATGTGAAATTTATATTGATTTGGATGCATTGCTATGATATGTGGATTAGTGCATGATTTTGGTACTAACACTACCCAAAACTGAATAAACGATGACAAAACCTCCAGCAACACAGTGCCCCTGTATGTTCTATTTTAGGGTGTTGACCCTCGTTCTGTTATGAGGGGTGGAGGCATTTCCCACCGTGTATCCTCCATTGTAGGGTGTTTACCCTGGTTCTGTTAGGAGGGGTGGAGGCATTTCCCACCGTGTATCCTCCATTGTAGGGTGTTGACCCTGGTTCTGTTAGGAGGGGTGGAGGCATTTCCCACCATGTATCCTCCATTGTAGGGTGGGCCATCGTAGGGGTGGACCCTAGATCTGATTAGGAGGGGTGGAGGCATTTACCACTGTGTATCCTCTGAAACCTGAAGTCCTAGGAGGACAATGATGGTTCACGCTCCCCAAGACGTGCGATGAGGACTGTGAGTTGCCTGCTAGGGAAGCTTGGTCGAGATAGCGACACTTCCACTTACGGGTTCTATTTTGAGTTAGGTCAGTATAGTTGATGCTCCAAGATAGTCTAGCAGAGGACGGATAGGAATGGAGTTGGAAGTAGGTTAGGGAGGAAGGATGAGAAGAATAGTTGAGACTATATGGAGATCTGTCTTGTGGTGGAATTTGATGTTGTCCCTTCAAAAAAAATTATTCCTTATGAAATGTGTATATATGAATATTCATTATTATGTAACTAAACCATGATTGTCTAAATAAAATTGAGCGAGACAATTTTAATAAAAGGATTTCTCACACAGAAAGTGATTGTTGTCTTTTATAAGACTAGCTAATGACTCGATTGAATGCATATGTAAATTATTAAAGAATGAAAGTTTGATTATTAGAACATACTGCCGAGATTTTGCGTACTAGCTTCCACCTTACATTCCTTATGCATATACATTAGTATGTGGACTTCTTGATTTATAGCGATATTGTAGGTTACTTCGCTTTGTGAATCTTATGGCCATGCTCTTTTCTTTTACCATCATACCTTAAACTTCGGGCGGAATTTTCTTGAAGGGTGGGTGTATAGCGACCTAATTAAATAAATATTTAAAGATTATAAAGTAAAATTAATTAAAAGTATAATTGTGATTAACTAAGTAATACACTAACTACAGATCACATTTAATGACTTGAGAAATAAATCTTAAGAGATCAATGAAAATGTTTAAAATGGTTAGCATTATCTTGAGAGAGGGAACCTATGAACCCAGAAGATAAAACATTTAAGCCGAGGGATAAAGGGCCGAGGACGGTGGTTAGATGATAGCGCATGGAGTGAGGAGGGATAAGGAAAGGATGGTGGACGGGAGGATCGACCGAGGAAAGAGATGTTGAGGACCTTTGGACTTAACATGAGCATAGAGACTCGGTGTGGCTTTTGATGGAGGCACTAGAAGTTCTTTGAAGGTTTGGGCATAGAGGCCGGGATATCAGTAGATATCCTAGAGCTAGCTAGTTTTCCTAGTTGGCGGGGAGGGCCGATGGATTTTAGGCGGCTATTTTCTGTTTGTAATGAAGTTGATCTAGTAACACCTTGAAGCGGGAAAGCGTGACAAGACACGATGGCAACAACAATTATGAACTAGGTGCTTTGTTAAGTTATGTATTTATTTCTTTATGTCATTGAATTGATTATTTATTGATAGAAGTCTAAGAGATTCTTTGAAGTTGTTGTTATGAGAATCACTATTATGCACTAAGGATTCATTCAGTTTACTTTATAAGATGTTTAGGAAACTAAATGATGTTTAGGTATATGGGCATTACAAGTTGACCCTTGTGACAAACTCTCCCGGTTAAGGATATAGCCCGTAACCTCCTCAACCTTATGTTTGGCTCCCGAAGCCATCTCACGAAGCTAAACTTGTCTGTTCGATTGCCTTTACCTTGATCCTTTTCAACGCCGCACCAGAAATAAAACTCATTAGCACAGGTCTACAAAATAATGAGGTCTAGTCGATGCGTGCATGCGTCTACCGATTATGGTCCTTTGGTTCTCTTCTGAGTTATTCACCATTCGTGAATCAGTGGAGCCTTTCCATATCTCCCAGCATGGTAGGTCCGGATGATCGGATACTCCGGTCCTCTCCACAGGGGGCAGTGATCCTGCCTTGGTAGTGTGGCTCCCCATGTGCCTACTCTTGGCCCAGTGAGTCTTGGTACTGAGAGTAGAAGATGGCTGACCTTGGCACAGAAGCACCAGTACATTGGCGGGCAGGCCTAAGCAGCCCTATTTGCCCTACAGGCGGCCTTGTTCTTTGAGATGCGGTGGTCCCCTATAAGTGATCCCTTCTTGAGGAGGTGGTCAGCGGGGTGTAGTGAGATGTGGATCCCTCTGGAAGCCGCCCGATATCGGGCATATGTCATTTGGTGTCACGGTCTTGTGACGCGTTCGGATAGACCTACCTGGTATCAGGAGTTGATGGGCCACTGGCGATAAGATCCTCCTCTGTTATTAGGGCCTTTTGGACAGCGTCGTTGCAAGGTTTGAGGCATCAGATCCTAACCTTTGCACACAAAATACCATTAAGGCTAAACACGAACCAGTTGACCTTGACTTTCTCTGTGTTAAGGCACAGAGCATACCAAAGAAGCTCCATAAAATGTGCCTCATGCTCGGGCACCGTACAACCACCCAGTCATAAGGCGTTGAACTCATTGCGTTGACACTCAATGAATTCCTCGATACCTCTCTTAGGCGGTTCCACCGAGCAGTTTGCATGACCGTCTTGATGGCCATGTTCCAGCGTGGTAGGGCGTCTTCACCATGAAGCTCTCCTTAGTTGAAAGACCGCCATGCAGAGACCTTCATGTTGGAGGTATAATCGTGAAGTCTGAAGCACATCGCCCATAATATCCAACCATGCCTCGGTGACTCCACCATCCATGGCACCAAAGAAATCATGAAATTTAACCTTCTTGAGTTCCGCAGTGAATGCTACACCTTAGCGACTAGTGTAATGCTGATGGAACCTCTGCGAGTCTGCGGTGCCACAGCCTCATCTCTATCTAATCCCGACGATCATGCGTACCGAACATGTGCTAAAATATCTTATCATCCCACGACATCACCAGCGCTTCATCACCATCACAGCCAGAGAACACGCTGCCGCTTGGGAGTTAGACCCCTTAGGCATGGATGTTACTCGAAATCGCATCTCCTCCTAGCGCAGCCGATGCGCCTCCACGGCGTCCGACCATGATTTCATAGCATGCACAATCCTTTCGATCAACAACCAGTATAATAAAATCCAATCTTGACAGCGAAGTTCTTGAATTAAATGCGGTCGAGCCGCTCTGAAACCATATGTGACATCATCCTCTTTACGACAACAACTCTGTTAACGGGTGCAATTTTTTTTTTTTAAGGTGTTTGCGCGTGTGTAGAAGTAACAAAGACACTTGACTCTATGTCACCATTCGACAACCAACAAGGCCTTAACCCACGAAGTTCATCACAAGAAGGCTGAAGGCACACAACAAGTAACAGCAAGAAATAAAGGACAATGAACATAAAGGTGCCTGATGCAAACGTTTAACAACATCTGAGGGTTATTACCTGGGTATGAAATACGGAGGGAAGAATCCATAGTAGATCTTACTGGCTGCATACGAGGAAAATAGAAGCGTTTAATCTTAGTTCTCTACTCGGGAGAGAGAGAAGGTGAGATATAGGCTCTGAAGTAGGCTATTTGCGAGGCTTAGTAATCTCCTGTCGGTGTATGCGCCAGAGTAGAACCTTTAAAGGGTCTGAGACTCTTGATATGACACTATATTCATTACACAAAAATCAATCAACAATAAATAAAGCTGACTACCCTCATGTCTTACCTTGCAATGGTTGGGACCTCCAAGACACATAAAATAGCTCTGACCTAGTTTCCCATCAATTTTAACCATTTTAAGGTCGGTGGCGATTGTTGCGAGGGAACATGGAGGTGTCTACATCGGCAGGCAAAGAATACCATGTGCAAGGAATGAGGCAACTACTACAAAATCAAGGACAACCATGACCTCTATAGGAGACGCAAGTCAAAAGGACTCCGACATCCGTTAACCAGTGAAACTTAATGACCTTAATCCTCAAATAATTGTACATCCGCATTTACCATAGCATAATGACTCAATGCGCTTAGTTTAGGAAATTATAAAATCTTCTACTGATGATCATTAGTTTTCATCCCCACCATAAAATATCATGATTGCCGTTTACATGGTAATAATAATGCAAGACCATACATTACCCACGATAGTTTATTTATTAACTACATTAACCTTACCATATCGATAGCCATATTAACCTGTAACCTCTCCGCAACCATGAGGTTTAATATTAAAAAATTCATTAAATAATCGTTACATAATCATGACCATCAATCGTTTTACATAATCATTATATTCAATGGCATATATAAATGTCAAGATTTTTCGGAAGGGAAAAGCAAAATTATTCAAATAACAATAAAATGTCACTAAAACAAGGCAATTTGCCAATGGAAACTAATATGCATTTATGGGAATTTAATCATAGGTTCCATGGAAGGCCAAAATTTCGCCAGGATGCAAAAAACTGATAGGTTCTCATGCAGGCAATAGACAAGATGGTTGGAATCAATTAATTTAAGTTAATTAAGAAGATAAAGAGTCGTGGACTATTTTTATTTTTATTTTTCTATCACACAATAGTCTACAAGGGGAAAAAAGAAGGCGGGTTTGGAAGGCGGGTTGGATTCTACTACACTCTTTGGTCAACTTAAACATTTTTAAAAGAACTAAGAGCTCACGAGGGCTCCTTGACCAAAGGTCAGTACTCTCAACAAACATCTAACATTAAATAACCCAAGCAGTAAAATACCTTCCAGTTAGAGACTATATCGAGGCATTAATAACAATACAACTTGGAAAACCAACAGGAACAAATTCAGGAACAAATTTTAATTGGTGATTAAAGGGCATTTATCCAAGCGACATAAATTCGGCCAAGCCATGGAGATCTCTCCCCACAGTTGCTAGAATTTAAGCATGAGACGCCTGATCTTAAAATAAAATGTGTGGGGTAACCTCATGTGGTGCAAAGTGGATTTACAACATCAAATGCAAGAGATAAGATGGGGTAACTCAGCGATAAATCTGTGAGGAAATTAAAGCGGATCGCGAGAGACCCGGTGACCCAGCCAAGATTTTTTTTTACAACTTGAGATTTTAACAACAAAATCTATCCACGACATTTTATGGATACCCCCATGGATCCAGCCCAAGGAGCGTTGATCTACCCATGAAGACGAATTGTCAGTCATGTACAAACGAGAAGATGGTAGAAAAAAAATGAATGACAGTAAATGGTAAAACAAAATGACAGTAAGTCTATAAAACGAATGACAGTAAATTTTTATAAAACGAACTTCCCACAGTCTCAGTCAGCGCCCACAGTCCCATGGGAAAATGCCAAAATTAAATCAACAGTCCAAGGATGCCAAATTGAAATCCAGAATGACCAATGCCAAAGCCAGAAAGCAAAATGCCAAATCGAAATTTGTGAATGCAGAATCGAAATATGGAATGCAGAATGCCAAATCGAGCTCCAAGAATGCCAATTCAAAATCCAGAATGCTGATTCAAACCCATAATGAAAAATGTAAATCGAAATTCTAGAATCTGAGAATTGAAATACGGAATCTGAGATACCAAGTGAATTAGGCCATGAAAATAATTCTTCAATGGGTCGAGAGGATCAATAAAAATAAACATTTTTCCAATGCTCATACACACAAATGCCAGATCTAAACACCAGAACAACTGATCTTGAAATCAAAACCAACAAGTGCTAGAGGGAAAACCAGATCTAGTTTAATTCCATAAAATATCCGACTGAAATGAGATCGCTAGAACCAACATTTTAGAACATCTACCCAAACAAAAGTTTTCCAGAAACAAAATCACTGTATCCTACAAACACGAACTACAACAACTGAAGAAACACCTTACAATAATACATCATAATCGTAGAAGTGACTAACTTCGTGATCTATCTACAATTAAAATCATATATCGTTGCCTTTAAGCTAAGCAGGAGGGCGTCCCACGCTTCTGTGATGCTTCCAGCATTCCATGTCGCTCCCCACTCTCAAAATTGCCTCTCATTTCATGTCCGCCGAGGACTACACGGTGCCTCCCGATGATGCTGAGGGTACTTTCTGCTTCCCCATATCCTTGAGAGTTGCAAAGATTTACAAATTCAGAATATCGTCTAGCTTCTCGACTCTCACCTCTGGTGAGCTACCACTCTAATCGAGACTCAAATCCTAGCTCTCCACAAGCAATCAGTCAAGCCACAATCCAACAGCATAACGTTAAATTCAAAGCGTCCATCCTTCTTCCTCATCTTCCCCTTTTTATAGAAATTTGAGACCCCTACTTTCCTCAATCACTATTAATTAAGTTTTAAATGAAAATCCCTAAAAATTCTATGTCATACAAGTATCACTCATTGCCCATGTTTCTCCAAAAATTATTTTTCTTTAAAAATGATAAGGCTCATTTCCCTCACCACCTAGAGTCACTCCTAAAATTACTCCTAGGTGTTCCTAGATCTATACATGCTTTTAATAACTTTCCTTAAATAAGGATTTAAATTTAGTTCATTTTAGAAAGTGTAATTATTATTCTTTTTCTTTTACCCTATGTCCCCTACTTCCTTTTACTATGTTTCCTTTATTACAAGTTTCCCTGTTCTATTTTTTTATTCTTTTCTTCCCCTTTTTTTAAAACAAAAATATAAATGTGCTTATTAATCCTTTCATTATATTTTAAATTCATTACTTTTATACTCTCACACATGTTTTAAATTTTTATTCCTTTTTACAATTAAAACCAGTATTTTAATTAATTTATCCCTCTCTTCCTTTACCTTTAATTTTAAAGAAGACTTTATGTACTTAGGAGGGTTTTAGTTTACGCCCATATGTTTATTTTGTAGGGTCTTTTCTTAAGGATAAACAAATTTTATCTTAGAGATGTTTTAAATTGAGGTTTAGATTTGAACTAGGCGACAATTAATTAGAGGAGTCATTTAAAATTTCTTGAGTTAAGGTCTTAGGGTCATCTAGGTTTGTCTCATCATCACCATCAATGCGTCCTGAAGGGCACATCAAAATTTTAACTATGATACGTTAAAATTGTGATGTGCCCTTAAGGACGCACCAAGTGCTCCAAGAGTGCCACTCACCAACTTGTGTTTCTTTTTCGTGGCGTGCCCTTGAGGATGCACCCGTGCTCCAAGTGTTCCATGCATGGAGCTTGGACTGATTGGTAGACATGTAACCCTAGAGTCAATACTCGCGGAGTGAACTTGTGGGAGACTAAGGTCTCTAGGGAATGCCCTTGTATTGCGCTTAGAATCATCGTGAAGTGGCCAGCGATCGCCCTCAGGCATCCTGAATCCTCTCGGTGAATTGTCGTTAACCTCTGATTCGAACCGCAGCTGAGTAACTAGTAGAACGTGGCCGACATTGTCCACACTTCTCCCTCATCCTCTCTGGAAATCGTCTATGGCCCCTTTACTCCATATGATAGATGATGCAATTCGTGAATATAAATCGGCACATGTCATCAACCATCATGTCGAGAACTTGTCTCAACAGCATATCAAATCAATATAAATATCTGGTAAATAAAATCAACTCAAATGGCACTCTGACTCAATCGAGGTCAAAGGGTCCGTCGTCACCTGCATCTCGAGGAGTCAAAAACCACCGCACTCAATAAAGATTGACCTTTTGTCTATGTTAAAGAAGAAAAACATCATGTCATCTATCATAGCACACCATAATCAAGGATAAATAGTTTTACATCGCAAAAATCCGGATCACTTGCACGCAGTGTCCTCAAGAATAAGTTTTCTAAGTCTTGTGTGAGCGAGATGTGGAGACTTTGATTTTTCCAGCCGATCTTATAACTTGTATGTATCTATATTGTGGTGTCTCTTTGATTGTAATTAATTGAATATTTCAAATTAGTTTTTCTAAATAATTTTTACTTATTTATAGTAACTATTAGCAACCACTTTATAAAGTGGTTGATATACATCGATGGTTCCCATTTCCTACCCTTTTCAAATTAATGGGGTTGATCCGCTTATATCAACCACTTTTATAAAGTGCTTGTTTCTAGTTGGCGACCAACATGCCTCGAGGACAACCATTAATGCATTAATGTAGTTAATGTATTGAGTGAAATTATTATTAATTTAATATATAATAAAAATAATAATCTATAAATGCAATATATAAATTAAAATAATAATTTGTTAATGTATATTATAACATATTAATTGGTGATACATTAATAATATATTAAATGCTTCGTAGACCATAAATGCATCAATAAATTCATTAATGAAGTATTTTAATACATTAATAAATTATTACTACTAATAAAGTAATATATTAATGAAACTAGTAATATATTGACATTGCCTTAATGTATAAGTTAAAGTAATACATTAATAATGTAATGGTACATTAATGGATTGATGTGATATATAATTTGAAATATTAATTTACATTACTTTGTAAAATATAAATTAATTGATACATGAAAAACATATAAATCAAGCCTCTGTGATAAAACAGGGATAAATAATTATAAATTGTAAGAATTGCTTCCAACTTGTACTTTAATATGATGGAAATCAAGGCTCTTAATATGCATTTATTCTGGCACATGCAAATTATAAGGAAAGAAGCATCTTTGCAATTCAATTTATGTAAAACAATGGTCCCCATCCTTCCACATGCTCCTTTATCTCTCTTTGCAATTCAATTTATGTAAAACAATGGTCCCCATCCTTTCACATGCTCCTTTATCTCTCTTCACATTCTTTTGAACTCATCCTTTATAACTTTATTAATTGTTGTACGATCATGGGTCTTTGTACCAATTTCTTTCATCAACATCTCTAGCATTCCAAGTTTGGGACTTGTTAAATATACCTTGGTCTTTGGCTCTGAGTAGTTGCATCAGATCCTCTCCTCCTTTGTACTATTTAGTAGGAAGAAGAAATTGTCCATTATCTCCCATAGAAAATTTAATTCGTGAATAAATTCTTATAATAAAGTAATACATGAAACCACTAGCCAAAATTTCCTCTGTTAATTTTCTAAGTATTACAAAATTCTTAAGCTTTTAGGTATGTTTTGTAGGATCTACAGAATCATATTTTTTTGGAAAATTTTGTACCTAAAATTGTTTATGTTGTATAGCTTCATATTGGTAGTCACTTTCTTTTTTGTCTTCCTATATACTATTTTTGAATATACTTTATTGTATTTTTGCTATGAACAAAAATAATTATTTATAAAATAAATATGTATATTAATATATTTAATAAATAATGAAATAAATTTATATAAATTTGAGAATAAAAATATACATTTATTATTATACTATGATTAATAACTAATTTATAAATACTAGGAAATCAAAATTACAAAATTACATAGCAATGCAAGAAAGAAGGTGGTTGTACAAATAAGTTCTATTTATTAAATTAAATATATAAGAATGTGAAGAGATGAGTATTTCAAATTTTAAGTGGTAAGATGTTTCATAAGCGGAGTCAATGGGCATTTCAATATGTGAAAATATAATAGGAAAAATTTATAATGAGAATAAATGTGAAGATATGTATGTTTATTATAGTTATACTTGGTTTAATTATTGTTTATTTGTAATTTTTAAATTTTAACATATTAACTTATAAATTGATAAATATGAAGAGAATAAATATGAAGATATGTATCTTTATTATATTTATATTTTATTTAATTATAAATTGTTTATAATTGAATAATTAAATGTAAATATATGTGTTTATGTATTTTAATAAATAATATTAATAATAATTATAATTATAATTGTTGTTGTTGTTGTTATGAATTAATAATATATTTTAAGAAAATTATGAATGAAAATAAAGATACATTTTCATTTAGATATGTTTTTATATTTACTTGGTGAATATTAATTAGTCTTTTGTTTGATTCTTGTGTATGGAAAGGTTGTATTAGTAGAAAATTTGCCTAAGAGAGGGATATGAGGGCCCTTCAAGTGTGCTCTTTGCCTCTCTCAAGTAGAGTGAATATTTGATTTATTTTTTGAATGTGTTTTTTAAATTTTGGTGTTCATTTTTTCAAGAAATAGATCATAGATTTAGAAATTCAAATTCCTAGAAGGATTTATCTTGTTAATGGAGAAACCTATATAGGATTGCATTAAAATATTAAAAAACATACAAATATATATAGTTGGTGCTACCTAAATATATTTGTTGGAAAGTATGGTTAGCCTAAAGTCAAGCCATATTCAAGAAGGAAAGACCCAAATGTGAGTTGGTGGCATTTAAATATATGGATATGCTAGTGAAACACTTAATATCTAAAGGAATACCATATTTGAATTAGTGGAACTTTGATAGAGATGAATTATAATGGTATAGTAAGTTCAAACTAATGGTTCCCTCTACAAGGATTCAAGATGGAAAACAGAATCTTAGTTTTGGTTGGTAACTTCAAATTAGTTCACATGATTTTCAAAAGTGGCAATCAAATAAAAATTATTACTTCCTCTTTTCTTATGGTTCTTTGAAAGATAATACCATGGTGAAAGGTACCAGAGGGGCTATCAAAAACACTAAGGAAAAAACATAATCGACATTATATTGGGGTTTAGGTACCTTCACTAAGAAGAAGAATGAATCCTATGCTCTTTTACAAGGGATGTGAATTGCATTTTCTCTCTAAATTTGTAATCTCATCATGATTGGTGACTAAAAAAACATCATTAGCCGCATGGTACTGAGCACTCATCCTAAGGATTTCCTTTTGGAGCTAGTGATAGAGAAAATTAAAAGCACCACAAAGCATTTCTCTAAAATTCAATATCATTTTTATTTTATTTTTTTCCATGTGGATAAACTTCCCAAAATCTGTGAGAGAACATGGGGTGGCCGATCATTTTTGGAATATTGGGGGCTCAAGAACAAGAGTAAATTATAGACCCATTCAAGGGCACACAATCTCACTTACAAGGAATTGAACTTGGGTACAGAGGGTAACAATCATTCATCTCAACCACCCAAGCTACATCCAATGGACAATATAAAATTTCAATATTATTATGTGACGAGGGAAGATAACATTTTAGCCAATAGGTATAGAATGAATTAATCCCAACCTATACCTCAATATGATGACAATCAAGGCTCTTAATATGAATTTATTCTAGCACATGGCATGTTGTAATGCCAATAAGACTCTTTGTCAATTCATTTTATGTGAAACAATGTCCCCCATCCTTTCACATGATCCCTTAACTCTATTCACATGACATTGAACTTGTGTTGTATAAATTTCTCAATCATTGTGGGATCATAGCTCTTTTGTCTGTTGTTTTTAGCGGAATCTTCTACATTACAATTTTCTGACTATTTCAATGTACATTGGGATTTGGCTCTAGGAAGTGGTATCGACTCCTATCCTCCTTTGTATTTCGAGTAGGAATAAGACATTGTCTATCAACTCCCAAAAAAAATTGAATTGTTCAAGAAAGTCTCACACTCAAGCAGTAAATGAAACCACCAACCGAAATGCCCCTTATTAATTTTATGTGTATTACAAAGCTGTTAGAATTTTAGGTATACTCTATATGATCTACACTATTAAAAAATTTTGAACTATTTTGTATATGAAATTTCTTATGTTGCATAGCTTCATGATTAAGCTCTTTTTAGTCTTTCTATATTATGCACTCGAACAAATTCTATTGTACTTTTGCTACGATCATAGTTGAAAGTTTTGTTTAATACCCATATCTTCTATTTATGATTAAAAATAAAGATATTACATGAAAATAATTATTTATAAAATAAAAATGTGTATCTAACAAATATTAAATAATAAAATAAATTATATATAAATTTAAAAATAAAAATATACATTTATTCTTATTATATAATTAATAACTAATCTATAAGGTCAGCGGAGGCTCCTGGATGGTAAAGTCGTTCTTGCAATGAAGGTTAGGTCTTGTACTCAAACCCGAGCAAGGATGTGGTCTAGCTGCAGAAAGTTTAACTGGGCCAAGCCCGCATACCTTTTAGTACCCGAGGTGTAGGACAGTCGGTGACGGAGTGTGTTGTTAAGCCATTCCTTGATGTTAAAGTCACTAGTTCGAAACCTGCGGGGACAAAAAATCCAACCATGTTAAGGGTTGGTGTGGCTCATACCGGGTGAGATCCCCGGGTGATTTTGACGGCTTAGATGCCCCTGAGTCACGGTTTCTCAAGCCACAGGTTAATCGCGTAGCCAACAAGTCCCGCACAAATTAACAAAAAATAAATAAATTAATAACTAATCTATAAATACTACACAATCTAAATTACACTGCAAGAAAATGTGGGAATACAAATAACTTGTATTTATTAATTTAAATATATAAGGATGCGAAGAGATAAATATTACAAGTTATAAATGGTCATATATTTTATAATCGGAATAAATCTTAATTTGAATATGAATATGGCAAATTTTAAGAGATAACTTATTTTATAACAAAAATAAATATCAAGATATATATATTTATTATATTTATATATGGTTTAATTATTATGTATTTTTAAATTTTAAATTTTAACTTATTTTAAAATTAATATTTTTAAATAAATATTAATTTGATTTAAATTTAGTGAAAATTGTTAATGATTTTATCTTCTTATTAATTGATTACATGTTACTATGATTCATTATGTCATATTGATAAACTATAATTATAATGATATTAATGTGTAATTTTTTACATATTTGAAATTAAAAGGTTAGTTCATATTATTTAGATCCAAGTGGAATAGTTATACTTTTAATTTTTTTTTGTTGTAGTGATGGAAGATGTGGACATAAAAGACTAAGTTTAGGCATGATGAAGTGCATTCTTATGAGTTGGATGTGATGATTGGACTAGCTACCCAACCTGTCAAAGGCAGGGGGGAATTCAGTGTGCAGAGACATGACAAAGTTGGTTGAAGTATGGGTGCAATAAAAAGATCACAGTTGTTCAACAAGTAAAGTGGGAAATAATCAGTTGTAAAAAGAAGCAATATCAACAATAGAATCAAATAATATCAAAGAAATAACGTCACAATGAGATAGTATAACAGAGTTGGGTGACTTTCATCCTTGGAGTTGGGTGAAATTACCATATTGACTTAGGTAGCATATTTTACGAAGTTGGGTGTAGTATAGTTTGGTTGATTTGTGGAAAATTGAGGTTTTTGACATTATAGGGAAACTTGGGGTTTCCAATTTGATAGAATTTATGGGTTTCCAATTGTCACAAAACTTGGGGTTTCCAACAGACTTATGAGGGGCATGAGTTCGAGCAGACACTTGAACATCAAATATGTTGTGGATGTTACTAGAGACAACAATGGTTTGAGGCAGGGGAAGATGTAAGGTCTTGGGATACAAGTGCGTAGAGACCCTCACCCAAGTCCTCAAGGAGATGGAACTTGGGGTTGCTTCAACACTTAAGCTTCACACTATTTGGGTAACTAGGAACCTTGATCATGCGAGCACATCAAGGGACCTACCCAAGTATGAAGTGACCAAATTAAGGGATGGACTAAATAGGTTGGGGTGCGATGACATGAGGAGCACCCCAAAGTTGGGGTGCATCAGCATGAGGATCACACCAAGGATGGGGTGCACCTCTCCCAAGGGATGTGTTGGTTGATGGGCGCACATGTTCATTTGGGTACATTGGGTCTGCGAAGGGGTGTGATGAATAATTTGGATGTGTTGATCCATGAAGGGGTGTGACACACCCAACAGATGCAATGGTTTTCTATGTCGACCTTATGAATCCATCTAAGAGAACAAGGGAGCATAGCAAAGGAAGGTGTATTTGAAGAACAAGGAGAGAAAGATCAAATCTGTGATTATAAGACAATATTGGACAAAGAGAGGTGAGGTCGTTCAAGGATCCAATTCACTCCACATGAAAGGACTTGTGACACAACACCCCCTAACTCAACAGTTTCTGCATGACCTCCCGGTCTTAGGATCATTCCTTATATTCCCCTTGAGTCAGATTGACTCTTTGATTTCCCTACAAGAAACCACACGCATACACACACGAGTGTGTCTCCACAGGTCCTTATGAGGTATGC
>SNQJ01S0115971.1:0-27949 GCA_010110895.2 Picea sitchensis | reverse complement strand
TCTGGTTTGATAGAACTATTGGAGGTTACATTACTGAGTTTTCTATTGACAAAGTGGAATCATATAGTCAAGCAAAGAGGTATTTCTTTAAGGGACCTAGAGGAAAGTTTCTACACTTCTTGAAGCTAAATATTAAGATGTTATTGCATGAGAAGAATATATTGAAGATACAATGATTAGTGGATTTTAAAGCTAATGTTAAAAAATTCAGACAACGACAGTGACACAGAGGCTAGACACACGCGTAGTGGGAGATCATTCAGAGAGGTTTCTCTTGCGAACCTATTTCAGAAGAATTATGGAGATGAGGGATTCTAAAATGGAGAAGAAGAAGATCTAATAGACAAAGAGTATTCAAAGTCTGCAAGGGAAGAGGAAATAGAGACTGAATAACTTCACCAACGATAAACAAAACTTCAGGTACCGTGCCTACTATCGAAGTAAGTATTATTACTCCTCCTATTGTCTTAGAAACATTAAGTAGCTAGATTAATTAGAGTAATCAGATCACTCAGAGTACTATTACAAGCATTTTAGTACATACTCAGTCAAGAAACCAAGGAAAGTCCATGCCAGATGAAATGAGGTTACCCATTTTTAGAGGAGATGGATTTGAAGATCTTGACCAACACTGGTTCTTATGCAAATATGTATGGAGCATTAAGAAAGTCATCAACAAACCTTTTAAGATAAATCAGTTTAGTACTACCCCGAGGGACTGTGCACTGATCTGGTATATGAAGTTTGCTTCGGGACCTGGACAACCTAAACCACTGAATGAAATTAAGACTACGTTGAGTGAAAAATTCAAGAAGCCTAAGTCGGAGTCACAATGCATTAAAGAGTTGAAGGAAATCAAGCAGAAGGTGACTGAACCTGTTTGGGAGTTTGATCAAAGGTTTAAGACTCTGACAGGTCATTTAAGTTTTTAGATCCCAGACTAACAGAATAAAGAATGGTTCATCATTGCCCTCCTACAACATATCAGAGTTCCTCTAATGCAACAGAAGATCGCTTCGCAAGATGAAGCTCTGGAGATTGCCATGAAACTAGAAGCAGACCCTATAGGAGAATCCAGTCTAGGTATGAGCCACATTTTAAACCAATTAACTAGTTTATCTTTACAGGTTGAAGATATAAAAAAGGGCAAAGGAAAGGAGAAAAGAGAAGATATCTTGTGAATCAGATGTAAATCAAAGGGAAATGACAAAGAGCAATGTCCTTTATTTAATGAATACTTGGCCTTTGGAGCACCTAACCCTTTGAAGCAGACTACTCTAACATGGTGTGAGGTATGTAGAAATAGACATTGCCCTGGTGAATGTTATTACATGAAAAAATATGTCAAGACACCTACCAATCTTTACTGCACATTTTGTAAATCTATGGGGCATGATGAGAAGGATTGTAGGGATTATGATCTCTTGCATGAAAGATCAAGAGATACATATAGAATTCAAGGAGAAGTGTAGTTAGAAGGAAGCAATGCGCAGTTCAATTCCCTAGGAAGAGGAAACTTCAACCCTCACAATGGACTCAAAGGAAGAGGACGAGGAGGAGGAATGGGCCGAGGCCGAGGTCAGATCATTTTCTATAACTGCGCCTAGCCATGACATTTGGAAAGGGATTGTCAGAACCCTTGTACTACTTGCAACTACTGTAATTCATTTGATCATGTCATTGAATATTGTCCAGTTTTGTTGGCCAAACTTCAGGAAATACGAGGAGGAAACCAACAAGTACAACTAATATCCTCTGACCCTCATGATGAGGATCCTATATTCATTATTATTACTAGAGGAGGCGTTGTTATAGGAGAATATAGGGTGACTCCAGGAAAGACTACAGAAGGATCAGAGATTAGAAGAGCTGCAGAGAAGGCACAATTGTTTGATCCAAGGAGGGAGAGGTATAATTTTGAAGAAGAAAGGAAAGAATTTGTAGGAGAACACACTTCTTCATATAGGGTACAACCATAAGTAAAGGAATGTGAAATGCCACCAACATTTGATCAGTCTGCCCTAGCTAAGAAACAAAAAGAGGTAAGAAATCTCATGGACTTCTTGCATACTTGCATCAATTAGATTAACGATAAAAAAGATGTGCATGAACTACAACACTTAATAAGACAATATAAAGTTGGGAGAATAGATCCTTTGTTAAGTAGAGTTGTGAATCAAGTAACTAGGAAAAGGAGGACAAACAAGGAACTACACGTTAGTGCTCGTATTGGAGACTATGACATAGACTATGTGGTCCTCGACTTGGGATCAGAAGTAAATACTATGACGAAGCAGACTTGGCCATTGATGGGAAATCTTAAGTTGATTTACTCTCCTATCAGGCTCAGGATGGTTAATCAGCAGGTGGTGAGCCCCTTTAGAATACTAGAGCACGTCCCTATGGACATCGACGGAGTAAGGACATTTGTTGATTTCGAAGTGATTGAGATTGTTGATGATAAATGTTCTTATCCTGTGTTGTTAGGAATTGATTGGGATTTCAACAATTCTACTATCGTTGACCTAAAAAAGAGAAGAATGACATTTGAAGGTGATGGCCTTAAGGTCATTGCACCTCTGGACCCGGATGAAGGTCGCAGATACATAGAACCTATTAGTGAAGAAGACCACACATATGAGCTAGAGAACATCTATAAATTGACGGTAAGACAATAGGATTACATTAATCCTACAATAGATGTAACTCTTAGCTGGCGAAGTGAAAGTGCATGCTCATCATATTCAGAAGAAGCATTAGAAAATTGGCATAATAGAATGCATGAAGTCTCTATGCGGAGATGTGCCAGATTGACTAGAGCAGTTCGTTGGATCGATACAGAAGTAAGTAATCTTCCTACATTTGATGGCTTGAATCATTTAGAGACATTTCTAGTTGAATTTGAAGGAATTGTACCAGTACAACAAAGGTTTTTAGCACTAGACGAAGATTTAAAAGAAATGCCAGCTAGATGGTGGGGAACACACAAGAAGAACATCGAAGAGTGGGTACAATGTCAAACCTTAATGATAATGTGCTTTCTAGGCCAAGCTGAAGGTTGCGAAGTTCGATACATAGGTCAGAATTGCCCCAAGGACCATGTGTGAAGTTGTGAGGAGGTCTAGAGAAACATTCCTAAAGAACAGTGGGTGCATAAGTTCATTAAAACTATGGATACTACGCCTATCAACTGGTATATTCAAGCAGAACTGTGCCTCATCACTACAGATTGGTATGGAATGACCCAGAACTTTATAGCTACATTCCTCTTTGAAATTCAGTACCCTGCATTAGATCAATATTTACAAATTGTAAGACAAAAGGCCTTTGTAGAGGTACCTAACCTCCCTTTTTCACAAGAAGAAGATGAATGCACTGCACCTCTTCAGAAGTTACAAGGTTGTTATAATATTAATGTTGATGAGGATGGTGACCCTAGGGATGTAAACATTGCATAAAATGAAGGTCAAAGAGACATAAAAGGATCAGGGATCGAATTACCTTTTATTGGACAACCTATTAAAATTAAGAAGGTTAATATTGGAACAGAGAAAACCCTTAGGTTGGAAAATGTTGGAGACTATTTGGATTATGCTACTATTGATAAGATTATAGAACTACTACATGAGTATCAGGATTTGTTTCCAACCAAGTTCACTGACATTAAGGGCATAAAAGGACCCATGGGAGAAATGAATATTCCTTTGAAACCAGATGCAAGGCCAATCAAGCAGAGACCTTACAGATTGAATCCCAAGTATAGGCAAAAAGTTAAGATTTAATTAGATAAAATGATGGAAGAAAGAATCATAGAACCAGTTGAATAATATGAATGGATCAACCCTATGGTGGTCCAAGATAAGAAATCAGGAGAAATCAGAATCAGTGTATATATAAGGAAACTGAATGATGCATTTTTACATGATCCATTTCCCACACCTTTTACTGATGGCGTCCTATATAATGAAGGAGGATAGGAAGTCTATTAGTTTACAGATGGATTTTTAGGCTATCACTAGATTGTAATTACTAAGGAGAATAGACATAAGACCACATTTGCAACAGAATGGGGCTCTTGTTAGTACACTGTGATGCTTTTTGGGTTAAAGAATGCACCAACCATATTTTCCAGGGTGGTGGTTGAAGAATTTAAGGAGTTCTTACACAAGTGTTTAGAGGCATACTTTGATGATTGGACTATTTTTATCCTATTGCAAAATCATATTGAATTCTTGAGATTAATGTTAGATAAGTGCATGCAATGTCAGATTTCCCTAAATCTGAAAAAGTGCATTTTCTTTTCACCTTTTGGAGTATTGTTAGGACACATTGTATCTAAGCAGGGGTTGTTGGTAGATCCATCCAAGATTGTTATCATTGTTGATCTACCTCCTCCTACTTTAGTTAGACAGTTGTGCACTGCATTAGGACACACTGGATACTACAAAAAGTTCATTAAGGTTTATGCACAGATAACAACACCTATGGAGAAGCTATTAAAGAAAGATAGTAAGTTTCAATGGAAAAAGGAATGCCAGTAGATCTTCGACACACTAAAGAAGAAAATGGTTACTGTGCCTATTTTGACTTTCCTAGATTGGAGTAAGGAATTCAATGTTCATGTCGATGCTTCATCCATTTCATTAGGAGTAGTTTTAGCACAACCAGGTGCGGGAGATATTGACCACCCTATAGCCTTTGCTAGAAGAAAGATTTCTATAGCCAAAATAAACTACACTACCACTGAAAGAGAAGGCCTAGCTATGGTATACGCACTGCAGAAGTTTAGACACTACTTTTTGGGAGGACATTTTAAGATGTTTACTGATCATTCTGCATTGAAATACTTTGTCAAAAAGCCAGTGTTGGGGGGAATAATATGCAGACGGATATTATTATTCCAGGAATATGATTTTGAGATTATGGTCAAGCCAGGGAGAATGAATAAGGGACTTGACCACTTATCCAGGTTAGAACATGGAGATGAACCTACCAGTTTGGACGATACACTACCAGATGCACAGTTGTTGGCCATCAAGAAATTCGATGATCACTTTTTTGAGATAGTCCAGTTCCTGTCCATAGGAATGACACCTCACGAATATATAGTCATTCAGAAAAAAAACAGATGGTAGTCCGCGCTGCAGATTTTCAACTTATAGTTGGACAATTATATAACATGGGACCAAATGAGATCTCGAGGAGATGCATTATGTAGGCATAAAGACCATTGATTGTATCATAAGCACATGAATACATCACAGGAGGATATTATGTAGGGAAAGAAACAACACAGAAATTTCTCAGAGTTGGCCTCTGGTGGCCCACCTTACATAAGGATGCCAAGGAATACTACAAATCCTATGATGTATGCCAAAGGATAGGGAAGCCATCTAGAAGGGATGAAATGCCTTTAGAACCTCAGTTAATCTTACAAGAATTTGAGAAATGGGCTATTGACTTTGTGGGACCTATCAACCCACTAGGAAGGTGCACATGAGCTCGATACATCATCACTGCTAAAAAGTATTTGACCAAATGGGCAGAAGCAAGAGCAGTTAAAGACTGTAGTGCAACTTCAACTACATGATTCATCTTTGATGATATCATAACCATATTTGGATGCCTAAAGATCCTTATTAGTGATCAAGGTACACGTATCATTAACAAAACCATTGAAGCCTTGAATCGAAAGTTAAAAGTTCACCATCAGAAGAGCACACCATACCACCCACATGCGAATGGTACACTCGAAGATTTCAATAAGATCTTGGAGACAACGCTGACCAAGATTTGCAGTGTTAACATAGATGATTGGGATTTAAGAATTCTAGCAGTATTATGGGATTATCGAACTACTTGCAAAAATTTAACAACGCAGACTCCCTTTAAGTTAGTTTATGGCCTAGAAGAAATGGTCCCTATGGAATACTTGGTTCCCAACTTAATAATTGCAACATTTACAGCTATGGATGACACAGGAACTATTTAAGACAAGCTTGCGCAGTTAATATAATTAGAGGAAGACAGGTTTATTGCAGGATTTCATCAGCAAGTACAAAAAGAAAGAGAAAAGGCTTACCATGACCAACATATCAAGAGGAAGGCATTCAAAAAAGGAGATTTGGTACTTGTGTATGACAACAAGTTCATGAAACATCCAGGGAAGTTCAGGAAACATTGGCTTGGTCCATTTGAGGTTGCCTATGTTATAGAAGGTGGAGTTGCGTAGTTGAAGATACTTAATGGAGAATGTAAGGATGGTTTGATAAATGGGAGGTGGTTGGAATTGTATTATGACAACCAAATGCCTCACAAATATCATTAAAAGAAAAGGAAGAAGGGTCTAGGTGCCAAGTGTAGTTGAAATTGGGTACCAGACACAGAAAAAATAGTCTGCACACGATAGGGAGGGACAAAGCAGAAAGAACAGGCTACTCCGTGCAGTCTGTAGTCGAAGTAATACAAAAGGTTCAATTTTGCAGTATATCAGGATGAGTCACATGTGAGTGTTGGGGGCCTATTGGCCCTTGGTTATGTATTAAGGAAGAAAGAAAAGATTAAGGAAGAAGAAAGACGAAGTACGAACTACACGGAAGGCACATAAACTGAGGAAGGGTCAAAGTGGTCAAAGAAGCTAAAAAGAAGGAATAAAGTAAGGAAAAGAAAGTTGTTGAAAGAGAAGATAAAGGAAGATAAAGCATCAAAGAATATAGATCTTTGAAAACTCAGCAAGTGGAAGAAGACACCAACGGATGCTTTGGAGCACTTCGTGGAAAAGAAGGAAAGATAGGCCGACGAAGCCCTGAAAACGCGGGTCATGTGGACCTAGGGTTTTGACACCTAGACTTCAGTCTAAGGTTGTATGAGAGTCATGTAATGTATAAATAAAGGTATAGAAGAGTCGATAGGGTTGGTATTTTCGGTTACTATTATTGTTGTTGAGAACGCTATTGAGAGAAAAGTGTTTTGTTGTAAGAGAATTCTATATTCTGGATCTTCAGCGAGGTGCAAAGATCAAGCCTATAGCTAGGTGTGCAGGGAGGAGAGAGAGAGAGAGAGAGAGAGAGAGAGAGAGAGAGATGCAACTAAGTGCGCAGATAGAATTGTATCAAGAAACATAGTTTTATGGACGTAGCCCTAGGGAGAGGGTGAACCACGTATATCTTGTTGTTCTTTATGGTTGATGTTGTGTTATTTTCTATATGTTATACTATTATTTCATTATTGTTTTCCTTATTAGAGATAGAAGGTATAATCTAACTTCGCAAAGCTAAGTGTAATCCTGCTAAGGGATCTCTAGGTTATATTGTGTTTTTGTTCTGGGTTCACTTTGCATTTCCTCTAGTTGTAGACACCTGTGTCCTGCAACCCCCCTATTGCTACCTCGGGTGAGAATTCATCAGCTTCACAGGTGTTTCTGAAAGGGCCAGTAGTTAGGGCTTGTTGGTGCACTGTTAGAGATAAACCTTGGGTCTGCCCCTATTCCAACATCTTCCCTTCTTCTTGGTTGGACAATTTCTTGCATAGTGCCCATATTTGTCACATCTGAAGCACTGAATTTATGAAACATCTCTTCTCTGATTATAACCTAGGTTTGATGAAGACTTTTCATCTTTGAATGTTTTTCTAAAGTTTCTTTTGAATCTTCCTCCTTTCTTTGTATGAGGTGAAAGAGCATGATTTTCTTCTGGGAAGTCCTCCACTCCTCTATTTATAAGTCTAAGTTCTTCTTGAGTGCAATATATCCATAGATGATCAAAGGTTGGTAGACTTTATCTTCCACTGATACTTTGAAGGAAAGGTTCCCAATGTTTTGGAAGATTGTTGAGAGTGGTTAAGACATGTTCTCTATCAGACATGATTTCTCCAATGGTTTCTAGCTATTCTTTAATCTCTGATATCTTCATAAATAAGATAGCAACTGTGTCACCTTTCGTCATCTTGGTACTTTGAAGTTAGCTCTTCAAGGTAAGATCTCTGAGGGTGTTGTCACTTTCAAACATTTCTTTTAATGCTTCATACATATCATAAGTTGTCTTCATTTTTACAATACGAGGTAAGAGATGATCTCTTACTGAGTAGATGATTAATTTTCTTGCTTTGACATCTTCTTCATTTCTTATATTCTTCTCTACATATGTAGATGTGTTTGGTAAAGTTTTATTTACTACATCCAAAAGGTCATATTCTTCAAAGGTGACCTGAAGTCTTGATTTCCAGGAGCTGAAGTTGCTTGCTCCATCAATCCTATCTTCTACTAAGGCTCTGTTCTTCATTTGTTTAGTTTATTCAAACTCTTTCCGACTGGATTTTGAAAACATAATGATTAGGTTGAATTAGTATCCTTGTATTTTGTTGGGCTTATGATTGCCAACAATAAACTTTGATAGTGTCACATAAATGCTTCTTGATTTAAGAAAAACGTTTCTTCAAGAAGTTGCATAAATCTAAGATCAAGATTCTACAGAAAATCTCGGCACCCTAGAAACCCTAGGGCTAAAAACAAAAAAATCCTAGGAATTTTATTTTGAAAGTCTCTGGAGATGCGTTGAGGAGGGCCGTACAGCTTGGTCCAAATTTTAGCTTCAACGTCCACTTATAAAGGGGTGAAAGGGCTGATCAAGTGAGGGTCGTACATATTTTTGCAGAAACCCTAGAGGTCGTATGAAACTGCAGAAGGAGGACGATTTCTCCTTTTGAATTATTATGAAAGGTTTCTTTAAGACCTATGCTCTGATACCATGTTGATTTTTCTATGAGCAAGGTTAAGCATGAAGTTCATTCCATTTTAGCATTTAACTTAACCATAACCAATAATGTTGCAACAACTAAGATCACAAGAAGAAACACCATGCCCAAGAACACACGAAGTATCCTAGGAAACCCTTCTCAACAAGGGTATAAAACCCAGCCAAATCCTTTGTTATATTCTTCAAAAGAAATTCCTTCACCACCAATAAGACCTAGCACACAAGAGGGTGCTCAAACCCTAGAAGACTAGCGCCCAAGAGAGGTGTGCACTTTTACCAAGAAAGTGTACTTGCTGAAATTTCCAAAGTCACACAAAAGATATGATTCCTCAATGGGGAATTTACCTTTACTTATACTAGACTGATCCTGTCAACATAAGTGTCTATTGGCACAACAAGGCCAGCCTCACTATCTCACAATATAATTAATATTAACCAGATTAATTATCTTTTACATTAATTATTAATCACAATAAGGTGGGGCCGACCTGTACCTTTTACATTACAATTAGGGTTACAGGTAGGTATGACTCTTGAAAAATATAACAAGGGATATTATACACCCACTAGTGCTCATCCACTAGGGGCACATCCATAGGGATGAAAATATCTCTGGCTCACTGCATTACACAGAAGAACCACTTCTTCACTAGTGCTCAACCACTAGGATCACGTTCACTTGTGCTCATCCACATGCACGCGCATTCAACATATCTTCTTTCCCACTTCATTACACATGAGAGTCATCTGGAGTTTTGCATAAACTCTCTTCTCAGAGGAGGCTAACACATCATCTTCATTTCTTTTCTCATGACGATTCACCCAACACTTTGGGATTTTACACGTTCACCTTGTGCTCAGCCACAAGCATGTCCAACTCTGTAGATATCTTTTATAACTGTGTTACATAGGAGAATCATCTGGAGCTATTCTCAACTCTCTATAAGGAGGAGGCCATCTCTACATTCCATCTCTATCTCAGATAGGAACCGCACACCCTTCTCAAGGGCTCTCTCTTAGGTTTGTGTCCTAGAGAATGTCTCACATCGCTGCAATCATCAACACCACTTTCACACCTTCATGAGATACAATATGACCCAAATATTCCACTTCTTGAACCCCAAAGGCACACTTGGAAGGATTTGCATAAAGTTGTTTCTCTTCCAATAGTTGTAATACTCTGTCAACATGTTGTACATGCGCTTCCCAATATTTGTTGTCGATTAGTATGTCATCAAAAAATACTAACACAAATTTTCTAAGGAAGGGATTGAAAATAGAATTCATCAAGCTTTGAAATGTTGAAGGTGCATTAGTCAATCCAAATGGCATAACCAAAAATTCATAATGACCTTCATGTGTTCTAAAAATTGTTTTAGGAATGTCTTCTTGTCTCATTCTGATTTGATGATATCCCAAACAAAGATCCAAATTAGTAAATAATTTTGCTCCATGTAATTCATCTAATAATTCATCAAAGACAAGGATATGAAATTTATCTTTGATGGTAATTTTGTTGAGTTGTCTATAATATGGACACATATTCCATGATCCATCATTTTTTGTAACCAACACCACTATTGAAGAGAAAGGACTTTGGCTATATTGAATGATTTTGGCCTCTAACATTTCATGGATCATGCGTTCAATATCACTTTTCTATGCATATGGATAGCTGTAAGTCCTAATGTTAGGTGGTACACTCCTTGGATGCAAATCAATAGCATGGTCATGGTATTGAGTAGGTGGAAGACCCTTATGCATTTCACCAAATACCTTGGAATGATTATTGATAATTATTTGGAGATCTGATGGAGTTGGGGCTATAGATGTTTGAACATCAAGTGAGAAAAATTGTGCAATTACACCCTGGTGTCCCTTTTAAATTAATTTTTCCATGCTATTAGAGCTTATCACTTTAGAGGGTTTCCATTGGATACCTCTAAGCTCAATTTCCTTGCCATTTGAGGAAAATCTCATAAAAAGATTTTAAAAATCAAAGGCCATTATTCCAAGTGATTGCAACCATTGGACCCCTAATACAACATCAACACCCCCCATTTGGATGGAAATCGTGGGACTATCAAGAAAATACTCCCCCATGTTGAGATTAATACTATGGCATTTCCCGGAACAATTTATGGTACCTCCTTCTACAATCATTACTTGAAACTCTGGTGCAGGATATACAAACCAATTGAGATCTTTTGCTAATTTGTAATTGATGAAATTATGGGTGCTACCTGAATCAATCAATAGTGTTACCTTTTTCTTTTTGATGCATCCTTGTATCTTGAGGGTTTGTGGCATAGTGATTCCAGCCAAAGCATGACAAGATATTGTTGGAGTAGTCTCTTCTAGATTTGGGTCTTGTGATGGTTCCAATTCTTGATATTCTTCCTCTTCACAGTCTATGTAGAATAATTTCTTCTCACCACATTTATGCCCCTTATTGTACTTATTGTCACAATTGAAACATAGTCCTTTTTCTCTTCTTTCATCTATTTGTTGAGGTGTCAACCTTGTTGGTTTACGTACACTATCTTCTTCCTCTTCAATTCTATGTAGAATAATTTCTTCTCACCACATTTATGCCCTTTACTGTACTTGCTATCATAATTGAAACATATTCCTTTTTCTCTTCTTTCATCCATTTGCTGAGGTGTCGAACTTGTTGGTTGAGATATGGTTGTCTTATGACCCCCAAAATGATCTCTTCCTCTGATGCTATACTTGTGTGTAGCCTTATTTTTGGAGTGAATATGACGATCATTTTGCATGGCTTCCATAATACTTGTAGGTTTTCTTAAGAAAAGTTCATGTTTAATGTCTTCTTTTAATCAACCCATGTAAGCTTCCAACAAGTTTTCCTCACATAGGTTATCCACCCTTGTGGCTAGTACCAAGAATTATGAACTATATTCTTCAATATCACTGAAATGCTTGATTCTGGTCAATTGATTGAAGTAGTCTTGTTCCCAAACTTTCCCATATTGTGCTTCTAAGTCTCTTGTAAATAAACCCCAATTGTATTGATATAAAGGGGGATGCCTTTTTACTATCCATTGATACCATTGATATGGTTTTATCTCAAAGTTCAAGGTTGCTATGTGAATCCTTTTCTTATCATCCATAATATTATGTAGTTCAAAATATTGCTCTATTTGGTTCACCCAAGTAAATACCTCTGTATCATCAAACTTCTTTAATTCAATTTTGGGAAAGTTGAATATAGGACCCCCACCATAATTAACTCCACTATTAGAGTTAGATTCACTAAATGAATTGTTATTGGCAATTTGTTCAACATGAGTACTACCTTTTTTTTCATGATTCCATTCCCTTTTGATGTCTCCTTTAGGGAATCTCTCATCTATAGCTTGAAATATCAAGGAATGCACATTTTCCATGGAATTTTTTATTTCTCTTTTTAGGACATTCTTATTTTCTTCCATCTTATTTTCCATATCATCAATCTTGTTTTTCATACCCTCCATATTGATTTCCATTCCATCCATCTTCCCTTCCATTGCTTGAATTTGTCTTTGTGAGTTTACCCGATTATTAGAATTTTCACTCACATTCTTAATTTCATCCTCTAATTTGGACAATCTATTACGTATGTCCTCATTTTATTCTCGAGTCATAGATGAGACTTCTGGAGGTTTAATAGGTGTTGTCACCTTTTTGGAACCCATATGGAGTAATAATAATAATACTCCTCTATTCTATATTTATCACAAATTTCAAATCACCCGGAACAAATATTCCAAAAATAATTATGCCAATTGTAAGTTGCATACCTTTAAAAACCTTAATTTGGAGTTTGTCCTCTTGGATGACCTTCCTTCTGGTGTATATCTAAAATTTTGGCCCTTATAAGTATGAAATTTTGACCTATAGTAATCTAAAATTTCTTCTCTGTAATGCCACATGACTGACCAAAATTAGATGTGCCAAGTGGAAGTTATGGTAACTTCTCCACACCTTGCTGATTTTTGGCCTTTCTAGGAGATCTCGCTTGTATAGCGTGCCCCGAAAAAAATAATTGATATAGAATTATGAAACTCATACCCAAAATATTATAGACTGTCCACTGTCCCATGAAACTAGTCTCACTCAATTTGTATTCTCTAGGAAGAAGTTATGACTGTTTTACCCAGAACACTTGTTTGAGACTAGTCAATAGGGCTAGTCAGATACCCTATCTTCCACAGGGTGTATATACAAAAGTATGATGACCCAGAAGCTGGAATTTTTATCACAACTACCTTGATAATTTCTATGAATAACCTACATATTTCAAGGTTTGAAATGTTACATAAATTTGTTTATAGAAAAAATTACGAGATGACTAAATTCATAATAATTCCATAGCTCTATCTTACACAGACTATATATTCGAAAGTGTAAGGCCTCAAGAGATGAAATTTGAACCCTACGTACCTTGATGCATCTACTAAATATATTCCAAGGGTTTCCTTCTGAAAATATTTAGAAAAACAATTATATCAAAAATTCCAAGGTGTCTCAAATGTAGTAGCGAAACCCCAAGACCTTGAGCTCTGATACCAAATGTTATGACCCAATGCCTTAACAATGATAAGAAATCAATAAAATTCAGTCCAATTCAAGGGGGAAACCTCCTTTAAAATATATAAACTTCAAAACACAATATGAGATGATATAAGATGATCCTAATACTAGGTCTCCTTGATATATATATATATATATATATAGGAGACAAAGGGTTACGATTATAATGAAAGGGTGCAAAGAAGGGTTCTAGCCGGCCTACTAGAAATGTAATAATTCAATATCTAAGGCATAATAAGGTGTTTTATACATATCATGGGGATTTTTCTAGGGCTTAACAAAAACCATAACCAAGTCATTAAAGTAAGATTACTTTGAGTTGTTGAGCTTGATATACCATTTCACTGCACCCATATATATATATATATATATATATATATAGGGGACACAAAGGGTTATGATTATAATGAAAGGGTGCAAAGAAGGGTTCTAGCCGACCTACTAGAAATGTAATAATTCAATATCTAAGGCATAATAAGGTGTTTTATACATATCATGGAGATTTTTCTAGGGCTTAACAAAAACCATAACCAGGTCATTAAAGTAAGATTACTTTGAGTTGTTGAGCTCGATATACCATTTCACTGCACCCCCTATAAGAATTCATTGAAACAAGTGCAACTGAACGAAGTCATCCTTCAATGAGTTGGATGAGCACCACAAGTGAAATGTCATAATGTGGTCACCTAGATATTCACCAGGATTTCCCTCAAAGGTAGGGATGTCAGAAGGAAACTTAGTCGACATGGGGGGCCAATGTGGGTCATGACAGATTGGGTCATTTAACAATCTTGGTAGCTTTGGAAAATGCAGTGTTTCTAGAAAGGGTAGTTTTGGTTGCAGAGTATTTACATGAAAAGAGGGACCTGGGTTTTGAATGGCACCAGGTTTCCAAGAAAAGTTGGACTACTGGGAAGGATTTTGGTAGAAACCATGGCCCTGACTAGCAAAAGGAACATGTGTTTGTTGTTGAATCATCAGTTGATTCCCGAATTTAGATGAAATTACTTGCATAGGGATTTCCCTCTCTGTAGTGCTCCAAGGACCTTGGTTGGGGATGCCCCCTCCTGACCCTCCTGACATAGGTACTAAAACTTTCCCAGGGTTACATTGAGTATGGAAGGGGTTGCCCCCAATTGACATCCCTTGCGAGGGAAATGAGCCCTGCCAAGGATTCCAAAGACCTTGTGTGGAGTATACTCCTATCATCATTTCCTATGAAGGAATGGAACTTTGAAAAGGGTTTTGTTGACCAAATATGGGGTTTCCCCCAGTCGAGAAAGCAAATGAAGAAATTTTTTTATTTCCAAATGCACCAAATAAGAGAATGACATTGATCCCACCAGCGTCCTGTAGGATGAAGGTCCCAAACTGCCTCCACAGAACAAACTATAGTTTGCATTAGGCCTGATTGGATACTGAAACATGCCACCGAGCAAAGGGGATTGAGGATGTATATCTTCCCCACCATAAGGAATAGCATTAAATGAGGCAGTGGTTCCCGCAGTGGATCCTTGCAAGGGAGCATTAGAGCTCCTTGCCCCCAGACCCATGTTCTATAAAGTAGAGTAGGTAAGAACTGATTTTGAGTAAAAAATGGGCATCCCATATGAGAAGGGAGTGGCTATCACATTCTAAATAAAAGGAACAGTGTTTCAAGATGTCGAAGGAATCGAACCACTACTCGAAGTCATGGGTGTTGGGAAAACTGTGGTCTTAACAGAAAGAGGTGGGGGAGGAGGTAGAATTCCCCCTCCAATGACAACTGTAAAGGGAGTATGAGGACTCCTTGATGAAATAGAAGCATTTTCTTCCATCACCACTTGCCAAATAAACTAGCGTTCATGAGAAGTCACCTTGTGGGGGACTATCTGAATTAAAAGTGGTGTTGATAAGTCAATGCTCGAAGGATTTGCTGGCCTAAAATCCTCGGTCTCAAGGTCAGAAATGATGGATTCCTCCGTGGTTGGAAAGTATTCTTGTGGCCTGGTCGCTTTGAATGATCCTTCTTGATCTAGCATGTGCCTCAATGGTGGCAGAGGTGGCTCCAAAGTAATCGACGTCAGGCCTTGAAGCCTACGTGAACGACGAAGATGTTGATCTTCCACTTTGTGAAATGATCAACCGAAACTAAGAGGCTTATCTAGCTTGAATCACAGAGCTCACACTAAAATTTCCTAAAAACAAATCAAGCAGACAACTAACTAGTGGGAAGGACAGTTACGCCAATCAACACTAGAGCAACTTAACAATGCAAGTGCAACTCAAACATAGAATCACCCTCCGGTTATACTCTGTAAAGCAGGATTTGTTGTCTTCCATAGGTACCATGATATACCCCTGTAGTCACATGTGTAAGTCTGTAAAAATAGGAAATTGGGTTGCCAGCTCGCAGTCTAGATGGGTATAGTCGACAGTTGGGTTGATCGTAATGAGCATGATAACAATTTTGAAGCCCTTCAAGGGTACCAAAGGAACTTGGTCCATAAAAAAACTAAGGATATCGAATGGATTTGAGGTCCATGAGGCTCCATAGTCAAATGCGATCAGCATGGTTCCCAAGAAAGACCCTCAATATACAATCCCCACTACGTTCGGTCCGACGTTGGAGGGGTTATCTCCGCTACCTTTCCTTACACGACCTCGTGTTTAACCCCTATGTTAGAGGCGAGTCCTAGATAACTCTTACAAAACCACAATTTAGACACTCCCTATCTCAAACTCCAATGTTTATTTTAGATGGCCTTGAAGAGTTTCCTCTTCACACCTATGTTAAGGCCCTAAAAGCCTAAATTAATCGGTGAACCCTACAAATAGAAAGTCTAATAGATTTTAAGTTAAGCGTTAATTTTATGGGATTGATTTATGCAAAGGATGTGAACGTGAAACTAGTGGTGTTTGGAAGAGATGAAAATGAATAAAACTTTAGAGCATTTATATGAAAAAGAAAATTAGATACTTTGAATTTAAAGCAAAAGCTTGTAAAATCTTTGTGAAAATCAACTTTTCAAATTAATGTTTTAAGATCTTATAACTGAAACTTTCCTAAAAAAGTGATTTTCATTTCACGATGCAAAACTACTTATATTTTCAGGAAAGCAAGAAAGAACTTTGAAACTGAAATTCTTTTCTTTTGCAAACAAACAACCTACGCTACACTACCAAACTAGGTGCATAACTAAATGCAACAAAATCTTTTTTGATTTTTTTTTTGAAATGATTTAACAAGAAAAATGTAAAGTAATTTTTGTTTTTCTAAGCATAAACATGAAAAATAGAAAACATAACCCAATATTGACAGATACCCTAGGCCAACTGCATAAACGCAGGGATTTAAAAGAAACCAAAGGAGGATCTAAAACTTGAATGTTCACTCTAAACCTCTAGGAAAAACAAAAGAAAACAAAGAAACAAGTTAAAACTGAATCTTTAACCCAAGCTAAGGCCACTAAAAGAGACTTTGTAAAGTCCAAGAAATCCCTGAGTAGCCCAAAGCTTCTGTCAGGAAAGAGAAGAACTCCTTTTTTAAAACACCTTCAAGACACAGAGATGCAGGTTGTTGGCAGCATGCGTATGTACGCGGGTTGTCTATTGTGAAAACTACGTATGTAGCGGGATGAGCCAAAGAAAAGCACATACACCTCTGATATTTTTCAAAAAGAAAAAGACTTGGCAGAATGACTGGGCATGGAAATATGGTAGGCACCTGTAAGGTGAATCGAGAACCTAAATTGACTCAGTAAACTTGAAGAAACTCAAAAGGAAATAAAGAAACCAATTAAAACAAAAAAACCTCCCACTAAGACCCTAGAGAGACTCCCTAGTTGAGTCGCCAATTCTGCTAGCGGGGGAAATCCCCCTATTACTATACTGGCTCAAATTATAGGCAGAGCATTGATCTCCCTTAAAAGACGGTTCTATTTCTAAACTACCCCAAACAATATGACCTTAAAATATAATAGAAGGAAAAGAGGGTGTACCTTAGGTCCTTTTGGCTAATGTAAACCTCCTTCTCCTTTGTAGTTTCTTGGACTGTTGGTCTCCTCCCAAACATGACCTACAAACAATTTAGACAACAAAGCTACAAGATATTCTATCTCTACTTATCAATGTTAGGGTTCATATACAAATGTAAATGCATTAATCAATTAAGCACAAAAACAAAATATTTGAGATATAAACATAACTCTTTTATTCATATGTGAAGATTACAAAAGTTACAACCTTATTGTTGGCATACGCTCCGCGAACCTGGGCCAAGATCCTCTTATTGCTGCTCTAAGTGCATCATTCCTGTAATACCTCTCACAATCAACTAATCTCCTTGGGAAATAGGGAAGGGATTGTAGATGGAGAGGGATGGAGCGGGAATACTGAGGTCAAATATCAGAAAGGGCTGCAAAGCTTGGACTAAAAGGGGAAGGGATTTTGCAGAGTTTCTCTGTTCTAATGCTCGATGTTGTAATGGGACCCCAAGACCTACTTTTATATGACAAAAGGATAGTTATTCAGTTTGGGGATGAGATACAATGGGTGAATTGGTTGGGAAACCCTCGATAGCCAGTAAACTCCATTGAATTCCTTGCAAATTTGTATTATTTGAAACTTTTGGAGGTAAACGTGGGTTGTTTAGTATGCATCTAGCATATGTACGTGGGTTGTCTAGTATGCAGATAGCGTATGTACGTGATCAGTAGTGTAGTAGAGTGCGTACATGCTCCAAAAAATGGTTTTTTAAAGAGAGATACTCAACAGTAATTTGGAAAATTGTGCAAGTAGAAAGGCCAATTCCATGTATGCATAGGTAGGGAATTTTAGGGCTATAACATGGTGCACACATAAAATTGGTGCGTCAGACATGCACATAGAATATTGATGATGCAGAGTACAAGATTGGTGGTGCAGATTGAGTATTGGTGTGCAGTGCACATTGGCATAGCGTAGAACAGAGTTGTGATGTGTGATAAATATTGGTGGGAAGAACAAAAGTTGTGCATGCTAAATATTAGTGCATGGTATAAAATTTGTGCACACTAAATATTGGCGTGTTATACGTGCACTAAATATTGGCATTGCATGTGTAGATCTTGTGTGCTATGAATATGGGTGTATAATACAGAAGTGGTGCGTGCATAGGATTTGAAAAAGAATAAGAGAAGAATAAAGGGAAGGAAAATTGTTGACGACATGCACATGTTGGTTTAGCGGTCTATCACAACATTAAACCAATGATTTTTCATGAAAATTTTGTAGTTTTGAAGGTCATAATCTTGTGTGGAATTTTTGAGGGCCTAAACAACATTTTTAGGAGTTCTAATTTTTGAGACTGTAAGTGACATAGGAACAACATATAGTTTTTACAACTTAAATAAAAGAGATAGAGGAGAGATTTCCAATAAGCTAAACTGTTTACAAAATAGAGATCGTATGATAAAGTTATAGTGGAAATAGTGCAAGGTAAAATTTTAGTGGTAGTTGACTTCCAAAGGGCATAACTCCTTGCTCAAAAGTCATATCGAGGCACATGGGAAGTCTATGGAAATATCATGAACCATATAAGACACCCATAGAGTTATATTGGGAATCAGGATACCTTAAAGTGTACATGAGGAGGGAGAAGACACATGTAGCATTTGGTACCAAAAATGAGTAAATGGGTAATGTTCAGATGACTGTAACTTGCTGCTCAGAACTCATAATGGAGCAAGGGGATAGTAATTGGAAAGGTATTGTATAAATGAATCTATATATTCACCCATTAATATGAATTTATTAGTAGAATTCAGAATCAATGAGAAATAATAATTTTGGTGCACTTTAAGGGTAGAGTTGTGCATAATATTATGGATTTGTCGAGTTATTTTGTCTTAAAAATCATATTACATGCACATTTTGCATAATTAAGGGCACAAATAGAACATCAGAGTATCAACAAATAGATTAGAGACATAGAAAATTCAAAAATAACTTATATTCGCGAATATGAAGTTAGGGGGTTGTATGTCAGCATGGGCAATGCAAGAACATAATCAAATGGGAATGGAGAAGGAAAAGAGGAGAGCATAAATTTGGTTGAGACCATAAAGAGCCTGTAAAGATATGTGTTGAGCTATAAATATGATAATGAGAAGCTAATGAAATATCATGAGCAACATAATGGATTCAACATCAAGCTGTTGTAGAGCTTGGATAGGATAGAGAAAAAGGTGGATAAGGAGGCAGATTAAAGCAATTCAAAGGATAATCGATCTCATGCCAAAAATAAATAATCTAGGAGTGTTGGTAGGAATCATCATCACTCACCAAGACACTCAGTTAGAAGGAAATACAATAGTCTAAGTTTATTTATCTCCTGTTAGAAAGCATAGCATGAGGACAAGGGTAGATGAACTACAAGGAGAAGTGAATAATATCAAACCTCCTACCTTTGATGGCGAGAAAAAGAAAGATAAGGATGTAGAGGCTTGGTTGTTGGGAATGAGTAAGTACTTTCAATTAAATAATTATTCCTCACAAGTAGAAGGAATAATTGAAATCTACCAACACAAGGGAAAAACATCAATGTGATGGGACTAGTTTGTGCAAGTAAACTTGAAGGTAGTTCAAAAATTACTTTAAGAAGAAATACTTGTCCAAGCATTATTATGACATGAAGATGAAGGAGTTTTTTGAACTCAAGCTTGGGAGCATGACCATGGATGAGTATGAGAGAAAATTCTTGGAGCTACTAAGGTATGTTGACTTCATCAAGGATGAGCATGTCAAGATTCAAAGGTTCTTGAGTGGGATACCTTCAATCTATAGTGATAAGATACAATATGATGATCCTAAGATATTGGAGGAAGAAATAAGGAGAGATAAATGCCTTTATTATCAACATAGAGGAAAACCAACTTTCCAAAAGGCTTGGGAAGACAAGAAGAAAGGTAAGATGGAGAAGAGGAAAAAAGGGAACAAGCCACCATTCTTCAGAAATAGTTCTCAAGGGAAACCAACTCAAAATGATCCTAGAATGTCAAAAAAGTTGGGAAAAAGACCAATGAAACAAGATGTTAAATGTTGGTGTTTTGAGGGATATCACATGTACATAGTTTGTCCCCATAGAGGTGAAAGAGTGAATATTTTTCACAATGTACAATAGGATGTTACAATTGAGGACATGGGTAGAAGCATGACAAAGATTGTTATAACATAATTTGACACCACAAATTCTCATGATGACTCAATTTCCTCAATTACATCCCTTTCCTTGCTTCTAGGACCAAAATCCCCCTTTTCCTCCCAAAAAATACTTTAAAAACCCCATTTTGCTTGATGTATGCGACTCTCCTTAAAGAAACGCACATGCATACGTGCCTTGCTAGTTAGAAACCTGTGTAAATGTTAAATTGACTCAAAAAAATAATAATATTGATATTTCGGGCGAAGTTGATGGGTTCCCTAGGTTCCCAACCTCTTGTAGTTCGTCCATAACTACTCCAATTGTAAAAAAGAGTATAAATTAGAGCCTTGGGGTGGAGGGAAAACAAATAGAGAAATGAATCCTTATGCTGGCATTTTCATTATAGTCTCGCAAGTCCCCTTTTACCCTTGCATATGAGATTGTCCTTCCCCTCTGAAACCCTTGTTTTCAGAATTTGTGTTCTCCCTGTATTGTCAGGAAGAAATCCTTTGCCTTCCTTGGACCTGTTGGAACACAAAGTTTTGGAGGTTTTGCTTGTCATCTCTAGCCTTGGGTGGAGGAACTTGGAGCCCAACTTCGGGACCGTGCCATAGTGGCTATAGTTTGTAACCAACTTATTTGTTGTTAATAATAAAATATCTCTCATTCTAGTCCAATTCTATTTGTTGATTCATGCTTTTAATGAGATTATTTATATCTTGTTTTGAATCTATTATGCAAATTGAAATGATCATGTTTAATTAGTTAGAAAATAACTACCTATTTTCATTTTCTTGTCTCTTTGTTTGTAGGAGTTTTCAGAGGATAATTGGGTAATAGTTTTGGAGAAAAATTTCTTGATTGGGATTGACTTCAAACATTGGATTCCAAGTTTGTTCTCTTTTCCATCCTTAGAAAATTAGTTTTTGCAAAGTAGTTACTTTTATTAATTAACTACCTGCTTTAGGTTTGAGATTGGTATTTTAGGGTACCTCTTTGCTGTGGCCCTAACCCATAGCCATAGGATTTAGTTTTCCATAATAGAGTAGGCGACTCCATTGGGGATTCTCCCTTTTAGGGTCATTAGTGGTGCTTGTGGTTTGTATTTATCTTGGAATTTTTTCCGTGTCTTTGACCATTATTTAGCTCTCTCTTAATTTTGGTAATCCTTCTTGAGTCTTCCACGCCATTTTATCTCAAGTTTGAAGGGTTTTTATTGGGTGTAGGTGGATTTATTTGAGTACAGGCGCATACATACACGACTTTTCTTGAACACAGTCGTGTACATATGCCACTTGTCACTTAGACAGTCGTGTACATGTTCTGAGTTTGAGTTTTCTTCTCTTTCCAGATCACTAAAAGTTGGGGTTGTGGTACTATAAGGTCTTCTTGGATCATGTGAGTCTTTGAAGATTATGTTTTGGTTTCATAAATTGTTTCTATTGTTTTGAGGCATTCTTGGATTTTCTTTTTGGTTTCCATTCTTTTTGGCTTTCTTTTGATCTCCCTGTTACAATTTGTGTTTTGGGATTTAGAAATAACTTTTCAAACTACATACACTCTTTCCTTTGATAAAAGGAGCATACATATGATACCCTTATATAGGATTTAAGTGTGTACATACAATTTTAAAAATGCATAAGTGTTGGGTCATGTACGTGACTTGTAGAAGGCCAAAGCATGTACATGTGCGTCCTGTAGAAGGCCAAAGCCAATACATACTCACCCTATAGAAGGCCAAGTCACATACAAACTTCATATGTGCTCCCTGCATTGATCTAGGGTGCATACATGAGCTTATGTACGTGACCTATAGTGGAGAGAGTCACGTACACCTCCAAAAAAGTGATTGTTTTGCTTGTTTTTTAGCCTTTTTGAAGCCTTGTTTTGGTTTGCTTGGGGGTCCTTTTTGGGGAGTTTGGTCCTATAATTTTTTGTGGCCTATTGGAGGTTGGTAAGGCCTTAAATTGCATTGGAAAAAAATTTATCCACATTTTTCTCCCTTTTATCCCTTGTATTGAATGACTATAAGACTAGTCTTGTTCTCATGATCTCAATTTCTTGGTCGTTGTTGCGGTCGTTTTTGAAACTTGAGTTTGTATTTGTGTTCGATACTTCTCTTTTGTGATTTCCTTGGATTTTTCAAACAGAAAACAACAAAACAATATTTCTTTTAACATCTTTCATTTAGTTTTTCTTTATAAGAAATAAGAAGAAAATGAAAAAACCCTAGTCTGCTCCTAGTTAACTTTCTTTCTTTCAATTGCTTTGATTTACTTTATTTTTGAAAAATAAAAATATATTAGTATGATTTTGTTTTCTTCTCATATTGAAAGCATTTCAAAGGAAAAATAACAAAGAACATCCTTTTTTTTCTTCTTTTTCTTTCTCAAAAGGTTGGATTGTGCATTTTGCATCAGAAAGAGAAAAGATTGCATTTCAAGATTTGAAAGATTGTTCATGCATTTTTCTTTTTTGAAACTCTTTTTCATTGAAGAATCAGTGTAAAGTTTTCTTTTCCATTGTTATTATAAATTTATTTTTTGCAAGAGTCTCAAACAATATCAATACCAGTTTCATATCCTTTGAGTAAAGAACAACCGCTAAAAATGAATGCTAAATTTAAAATTTACTAGACTTTGTTTCTAGGGTTCACAAACAAATTTAGGGTTAGGGCCTTGGATTAGGAATGGGGAGATAACTCTCCAAGGTTGGTAAAAAAACATAGGATTCTAATATAGGGAGATTCAAAATCCAACTTTCATATAATTATAGTCGGGAGCCTCCTCTAATACAATAGTTAGCCATGACGTTGCGTGAAGGAGAGTTGAGGAGATTAACCCTCTGAAGCTTGAATGAACGTAGTGGATAGATCATATTTTGGGGGTTTCTCTAGTGCCCTTACCTCCATGAGAGGTGGCTTTTTGAAAGATTTGGGATTTTTTACCCTTCCCATACATTCGATCTCGACTGTCAACTTTACCCCAGACGCTAACTGCGAGTTGGTATCCATAGATTATTTTCCTAGGTATCTCAGAGGTGACTGTGGGCAGTTTCCCATGGTACCTGAGGTAGAAATCGTATCACACTTTTCAATACTCTTGTATGGTTCCCTGCGAAGTGAGGGTACTTACATCAGAAAATGATGGTTAGTGGAGGTCATGATAAATTCTTCTCACTCCTTCATTCATCGATCTCAAGACTTGATCAACCCATGCTAGTATCTGGAAGGTTCCTTTCCACTTTTTCATTACTTTGGACTCAGAACCTTATCCACCTAGGCTGAAGTTTTGGAGAATTTGTTTGTTTGTGATGTTTCTCTTAGGAATTCTTAGTGGAGTGCTACTTTGTATAGTTGGCCTTAGGTTGTGTCCATATCACCTCTTTTGGATCTTTGATTCAAGGTGGTAGACCAACCGCTTTGCTGGTTGGGAAGGAACCCTGGTATTTTTATTGAAAGTGTGGATCCACCTCTTAGAAGGCGTGGGTTTATATACCATTGGTTTTCCAGAGTCAGTGTGTGAGAATTTTTCGAACGTGAACATTCTCGTAAGTGACAAACCTGTGCATGTAAATGTTAAGGCCAAATTTCTTGAGGATACCAACCAAGGGACCCCTTCCAAATGGGGTTCTTGTGCTTTTTGTTCTTTGGAAATGTTGGTGTCCCATTGATGGCTACTTTAAACATTTATGGGTTGAATGTTAGGCTATTGGTTTGGTTATGGACCACACCGAATGTACTGAATGCTATTGATTCTTCTTAGATAAGCACCTTATGTCATGGGAATTGTATGGATGTTGATCATTTACCTTCTTTATCTACGAAGTCTACTTCTCTTCCTTCTCACCCTCTTCTAGTGAAAGTATAGCTACTAATAACCATAAGTATTAAAGGAATAGAAAGAGGAAGAGTAAGAACAATAAGTCACCAACCTCTGCTAGTCATGTTGGAGATGTGCCTCTGGCATGTACAAGTCATGCTTCGGGAAAAAGTCTGGTCATTGCAAGTGATACTAGCATAAAGTCACCAACCTCTGGTAGTCATGTTGGAGATGTGCCACCAAAATCTTCTAGTCATTTTGGGGGCACAAGTCCAATCATTATTAGTCACACTAGCATCAAGTCTCCAGACCTTTCTACTCATTTTGAGGCCAAGAAACCAACCTTTGTGAGTCATGCTGGGAGCGAACATCTAGTCACTATGAGTCATACTGATACAAAGTCACCAACCTCTGTGAGTCATGTTGAAGACCTTCACCTAACCTCTGCAAGTCATGTTGGGGGAAAGAAACTAGCATCTGCAAGTCATGTTGGGAGCAGGAAACCAACCTCTACTAGTCATGTTGGAGTTATGTCAACAACCTCTACGAGTCATGTTGAAGACAAGCAAACGATTGCTACAAGTCATGCTAGGGGCATGAGTCTAGTCATTGCTAGTCATATTGGACAAAAGTCACCAACCTATGCAATTCATGTTGGATATCACAACCTAGCCACTACAAGTCATGTTGAGGGAAACCCACCGATCACTGCAAGTCATGCTGGGGGCATTGATATTGTTGAGAAACCTAGATAAATAGGATGTAAGACCAAGTTCCCTTGTAATATTTTCAAGGGATATCAACTTACTCGTTTGTTCCTTATTATTTCCTTGGTATGAAGAGTGTGGTCCTTAACTGAAGGCCCTTCTAGTTTTGAGTCATATTCAGGTTCCCAACAATTAATGCATTTGTTGGTTGATGAAGTGGTCATGACGATGCAATCTTTGGTGGATACCACTCTCACTTTGGTGGGTGATGTGTCTCTTGATCATGTTGGCTTGCATCCTATTCAACTAGTGGTTGAGAAAGTGGTCATGCCGATGCAATCTTTGGTCGATCCCACTCTTCTCTTGGAGAGTGAAAAGTCTACCAATGTGGTCTCACCAATGAAATATTCAGCTGATCCCACTCTTCTTTTGTGGAGTGATGCATCTTTTGAATATGTATTTAACATTTCTAGTTTAGTACATTTTGAACAAGGGGGAAATCCACTCTCTTCGAGTATGCTCCCTCCAACTCCTGAGATGGTTTCCTTTGATTGGAATGATCTTGTCGAGTCTAGTATTCCTTCTTTTGCACCTGTCTAGATAAGGGTTAAAGTTAATTCAACATGCATTTATCGATTTATTGTAAATGAAGGATGATCTGCAAGTATTTTATCCTCCTCGACTTGGAAAACTTTGGGTTCTTCCAAGCTTGTCTCAGCTATCGGTGAGCTACTGGATTTCTATAAAAGACCTAGTAAATGTTGGGGGATTATTCCTCAATTTCCAATCATGTTAGGTGGGAAGACTATGCCAGTCGATATGTTAGTGGTGCCAGTTCCTTTAGATTTCAATATGCTTCTTGGGCATGATTATGTTTATGCTATGAATGTTGCGGTGTCTATGCTTTTTCATGTGATGCATTTTCTTCACAACGAAAGTATTTTCACTATTGATAAGATTTCATTTGATAATCACCATCCTAGTTCAACTTTAGCTCAGATTTCCCCTTTGTGTGTTCCTAGTGTTCAAGTATACTCTTCTTCACCACAACCAAATTATGTGGCATCATATCCTTGATGTTCAATTGTTTCTGAGAAAGGATATTTACAATCATGTTTTCCTTCTTGAGACAAGCTCATGGAAATTGATCATGTAGTTTATCCAATGGGGGTAGATGAGATATTTCTTTCCCCTTTTGTCCCAAGTGATATGGATTTTCCTCTTCAATCTGATATTCCTATTTGTAAGACCTCGAGCCCTAGTACTTGTTTGTTGTTGAGCTCTAAATTATTGGATGTTGAATTGCCTTCGGATGAGGCTACCCTTGAAGCTATGATGATGGAATTTTTACCTCCTCCTAAACTGAAACATTTATAGGTTGCCAAAGAAACCCTTGTCTTGAGCCTAGAAATGGGTTCTACCTAGAACACTACTATTCATAAGTCACAATACTTTGCATTGTTATGTATATATTGTACTTTTAGGGTTTCTTATTTTCAAGCTTCATATCCCATAACACTTGTTTTTATCATAGGTTTCTATATTGGACTTATTAACTTCTGGGTGAGTGTTTTTGGTCTTATATACAGGACTTTAAAGACATTTGTTTTTGGTACCTTTTCTTCCATCTCGATCTATTCCGACAGGTAATGATCTCGAAACTGGAATATAGGTTAGATTTTCCCCTTCATGCATTTTTGTATTATTTTCTTCCTATTTCATTTTACCTTAGGATCAACCCCACTAAGTTGTGACACAAAACCTTATTTGTTTTGTAAAAGTATTGTAATTCATGTGGTAGAGGCTATTGTTCATGGGTGCCCTATTTAGAACCTTTTTCATAGTTTGGCACCCATGTTGAAATACTTTCATAGGTTCGAGAGCTATGTTTAGTCCCTCCGTGACTTTACATTGAAGCCTCATATCGTATTCTCATTCTTATTCTGGATAATATCTTATGGGGCTCCCGCATTTATGTGTTGAGTTGTAATATTGCTTTGCATTCCTCTTCTTTCACTTTTGAACCTAATGCCATCTTGTTGATGGGAGAAAATGACCGTCTGTCAATTGGAAGAATGAATCTGGTCCAGGGTTGTCTAAAGAACCCAAGCCGTTTGGTATAACTCGTTCTGACGGGTTTAATGGCTCTGTTGGCCAGTCTAAGAACCCTAAAAGAAAAAAAAAGAAAAGAAAAGAAATAAATAACTAATTACTAAATATTATATATATACATATATGTGCATATGCTCTAATGTGAATGTAATGGGCGTATTTAAGCAAAAGATAAATAAATCTCATTTATATACATTATTTACAAGCTGTAAGTTTTAATCTAAACTTACTAAACTCTGTGAAAATGACTGATTTAACAAATGCAGATAAAGAAAGCACATATGATATTTTTTCTGTTTTCTCTTTATTAATCTAAACTAAAATAGAAAAATATACTATGAAACAGAAGTATGTGGATGGTCAAATCCAGACCATATATTTGAGTTTCAAAGACAAACAAACGACAAAAAAAAATAAACTAACCTGTTAATGAGTTAATCGGCATGCACCCAAACATCTGTACGATTAGAGAACATCCAACCAGCTTGTCCAAGAGGTAAACCTGAAATGAATCTTGAAACTGCTCGGAATAAATGCATAACAGTATGTTGATTGTTGAGTTTTAATAACAGAATGAGAGATGCAACTAATCACTGTGATCTCATGATTGCAAGTAATTGTGTTAAGAAAAATATGTTAGCAAACATGCTTGCGTTTAATCTTTCAATGAAAATTAAAGGAGAAATCCTGTAATTAAAACTGAATAGACGATCACATGATTATTATCTGAAGCATTAGTTATGGACAACATTTATAAAGGAATTATCCCAATAACATAATAAATGATGAAGAATAAAT